>AWOL01S0007472.1:194266-292140 GCA_000715115.1 Nicotiana otophora | reverse complement strand
GGGGGGGGGGGGGGGGGGGGGAGGGTAAGTAGATGATCAAGCCAAATGCCATATGCTTCATTTTCATTTCTTGGCTTTCATGTGAGGAGTGTCATTTCCCATATCACCAGACAATTCCAATGTTGACAAATGCTTGGAATGTGACATCAAAACTCCAAATTGAATTTCTTTCCGAATTTTGCTATCCTCTTGGTCTCCCGAATTAGAGTCAAATGCAACCATCTTTTCAACTACACCGATTGACTCTAATTCTATTTTTTTCTTGGCATCACCAACAAGCATGGAGTCGGTTGGCGTATGTTCAATTCTTGATTCCTCAAAATGAAGTTCACTTTCTTCCTAGAAGTTGGACTCTTCTTGACCTCTTTCCACACTCTCAAGTTGGTGGACATAATGAGTCTCAACCAATATTTTCATTTAATCTTCCAAGGTGCGGATATTCTCATTATTTTGAGTTAGTACTTGTTTCAAGTCCTCGAGTGCCAAGTTGTTCTTCTCCTCATTTTCAAGAATGGCCTACAACATGAGCATCATCCTCTCATTATGAGCATTTGAGAGTTCTTCTTGGTTTTTATCAAGTGCCAAAGAAGTATTTTTGGCTTCAACATCTAAGGAAGGTTCTTGGCTATCATTCACTTCCGAGGCTTTTTGGACCTCTAAAGCTTCAAGTATTTCTCCCATTTGTGAGTTCAACCTTTCAAGCGCCAAATCATTTTGGAGACTATTTTTCAAAAGCTCCTCCAAGGCATTTTGCTATTTGTTTCCTCCTTCAAGTAGGCATTCCATCATGTGTTTCTATTTTGACCATGCTCAATTTCTTCCACTTCCATATTCCTATAATTATGATCACAAAAAGTAAAATCATCATAGTGGGGGTTCGGGGAAGGGAAGGACACATAATCACAATTAGTCCAATGGCCATTTTGACCACCACACTTGTCACAAATACTCCGTTAATGGGTTTGAGATTGTGCGCACAATCCCCTCCCGGGAGAATTTTAAATAAGTTTGCCACGAGTGTGGTCCCCTACAATAAGGACAAGGGTCATCAAAGTATGAACAACTACCATCCGACCAATTTTCACTATTTGATGCTATGTTTCAAAAACTAAGACAATATACAAGAAAATCAACAAGAAAACAAACAAAGATAAGAAAATAATTAGACAAATATTCACAAGTTTGGACCAAAGCATGTACGCTTACTTCTCAAATAACCTAAATACGCCAAATTGTTCCCCGGTAACGGCGCCAATTTTGATGACGTCCAAATCCACTACTAAAACATAAATGGACATGGTCGCATGCAATGTAATTTGCCCAACTATGGGTCGGGGCCGAATCTCATAGAGAACAATATGTAGACGATTAAGCATGTAAGAGAATGATCACTTATTATGCTAAGCCAAACACTTGGAAAGGTTTTGAGAAAATATTTATAACTAATTGAGAAAATATAAGCTAACCTAGAAAGCAAGTAAAATGATCAATGGCTACAAGCATGGATGCGGGAATTACACTCAATTAACGATCCAATATATTTCACGATTTTACAAATATGAGCGAGTTTATATTAATTAGCCTTGGGTAATAATTCTTTATTAGCTTCTTCCAAAGACTAACAAAACTTACTAATTGAATTATCTCTAAAACAATTAAGAGATTTAGTGCACTCGATTATGGCTACAAGTAGTTCAATCCTATCCCTAGGTAGAATCTATAAAGTGAGGGTTAACGCCTCAAGTTCTTGATAATTAATCTTTCCCAACTTCAAATTATCTTTTCCAAAATTAATTCGAAGTTAATGGGCGAGTCCTAGGGTTAGCTAATCCCTTTGAAAACATTAAAGGGCAAGAATAATTAAATAAACAATAACTCACTTCATAATAAATAAAAATCGTTCAATACATAAGCACAACAAGATATTTAATCCACACTTTAAATATGAAGATTCTCATAAACAGGATTAAAGTGTTGGAATAAATACTACACACTTAGATATTCAATACTAAGCAAGAAAATAAAAAAAGGAACACAAATGGGTAAGAAACTCTCAACCAAAAGCTTCAAATCTTCAAGACCCAAGTGCGTGTGCAAGAACCCTAACTCCAAAACTTGTCTTCTTTAGTTAAGAGACTGAAAAATAAGCCAAAGATGTTTTACAAATGAGCTAGATTATGTATTAAAGGGTTTGGGATAGAGAAAATATGAAATGCCAAGTTTGTCCAGAGCTGAAAGTCGTTGACTTCACCTGCGGGAAATCATCGCAACTGCGACTCCACAAAAGCGGACATTCATTAACAGATGCAAAACTAGTGGAGAACTGCCTACTCCGTAGATGCGGACATGTCACCGCAAAATTGCAGATACGATCACAGTGGAATATTGGTAGTTACACAGATGCGACCCTGTAATTGTAGATGCGAGCTCGCAAAAGCGAACAGTGTTTCGCAGATGCGAAATCACTGAAGGATTTTGCACTGTTTCAACTCTCTTTTGCTTAATTCCACTTCATTTGATTTCTATTCTCTTCAAGACTCATTGTACCTGAAAATCTAGCAATGCACACCATAAATCACCTTATTTTATAATTAAGGAACACAAAAACTAAAGCAAAAAGACTAAAATAAATGGTAAAATCACCACTTATCACCGGGCATATTCTCAAGTCCAAAATTACGATGCGCATCTATCGGAGCCATCAAAACGCCGTTCCGAGATCATTTTTACAAAAATCAAAGTTTGGTCAGCCTAATCAACTTAGGCTTCTAAGTCGAGAAACAAAGGGTCTCAATCAACCCGAAAGCTTCCCGGAATGAAGCTGGCTCACCCCGCAAGTAATAAAATCATAAACACTCATGTGTGAAGCATCAAAAAGGAAACCATGGTGCAATTAAACAAAACGACTGGCCAGGTCGTTACAGGGCTGCATTTCAAAACTAGTCTTGAACCAGTGGTCGATTTAGATTGAATCTTCGACTCCCATCCTCTTCGAAAGTCTCATCAGCAGCTCGAAGGGTTGCTTCAGCTGCTAACCATGTAGCTTGTTCTCTATGTTGTGCTGCCTCTCTCACAGCTAAGTCTACTCCATCATCACCATTCTTTTCCATGTGTTCTTGGATTGAAGGTTTCCCCAAGAAATTTTCGGTGAATCCTCTTTCTTTTCTCAGTTGTCACATGTGTTTTTCCAACTCCGGTTCGTAGGGTATCACTTCCTTTAAAGAAGAGCGAGTGATACACCAAAGAGGTTAGACCTGTATCCTGCACACAAGTGAGAAAATGTGAATACAACAAAGTAAATTGGTTCCTGAATTAGTATGATAAACTATTTTGAACATTATTGATTGCCAATCCCCAGCAATGATGCCAAAATTTAAGGAGCGCAAAACACAACACATAATTATTGCTCGCTAGTCAAAGATAGTATAGTTAAATTATCGTCTTCACATGGATTGGATTTAAACAGTATTCAAATAATCTTTAGCTAAATACTATCTAGAAAAATTAACACTTGATTGAATGATTCACAACTATGATTAACTACAAAAAATTAAGCACTTATCAATTGATCACGAAAGACAATAGTTAAGCAACAAAGAAATATCAATGAGAGAAATAAGGGTAATTTACTAGACATGTGCAAGATAATTGACTCGGGATCCAATTCTTGAAGTAATTCACTCTATAATATTATTGATTCTCACAAACTTACCAGATAATTACATTATACTTGAAGTCAAGGTTCCTCTTTCGATTAAACGTTCATTTCAATAAATAATCCAATTGAAGCATGGTGAACAACCACAACAAATACAATGATGGTTTTAGTCTAAAGGGTAACTTCTCATGAATATTTTTCTATTTCTAATTCAATTGATAATTCAAGAGGCTCTTATCACTAAATTAAACTAGAGCATAAGATGTAAAGAAATACAATATAAACCTCCTCTTGACTTAGTTGTTTCTCAAATCTTTTGTAGGTAAAAAGTTCTCTCAAAATTATATTTTTGATGTATTTACATCGTGTATAAGTGGGTCCAAACGAAACTACCCTTTCCAAGTCAAAGTGGGAAAATACTCTAAGAATTTTGTACAGGCGTGTTGCGCCTCGCGTTACACCATGCGACGCGCTTGTGGAATTATCAGAGAGCAGGTCAATCATCTGTCAAGCATATTTTCACTTCTGCGCCGCGCTTGTGGAATTATCAGAGAGCAAGTCAATCATCTGTCAAGCATATTTTCACTTCTGCGCCGCGCCGCCCCGTGCGGCGTGGTAGTACAATTTTCTTAGAGTAAATATTTTGTACACTTTTTGGTATCCAAACATGGTCCTCGACCCCAAACGCGATCTCGATTTAATTCCCTAGGCTTTTACTCAGACTTCAAAGCTCCAAATTATTCGATTTATCTCCAAATTATCGTTTTAGCTCGGAAGCACTTCATGCAAGGCATAAAATACGTAATAAGTACAATTCACTGTCATTTAAGCTCAAACATAAGTAAAAATATAGTAATTAGAGTGCAAACTACGGCTAAAATACGGGTTTCTAGCCTACCATCAATTATACCACTTGTTTGGATCAAAATAACAATGCATCATGCATAATCTAATAAAGCAAATCTTTAACACGATAAATCACACAACAAAGACAATTATATCAAAAGAAAATATTATAACGTAGTTTGGTCAATTAACCTATATTCATATGAGAGGAGATGAATGTTCTACTATATAAAAGGGTCTACAAAAAAATTGAGAGAAAATTTCTCCCTCTAAACATGACTCTTCCACTCTAAAGGATTATATTGTGGATGCTATTGTATTGTATTATTGCGTGAAGGAGGGATCCTCAATTTATAAATGTCTAAAACAAATTTCTCAAAGAAAGAGATCTATCAAATATGAAAGATATCTGCATTTCGCTTTTAAGAAAAATAAAATCAATTATGATAAATATTTTACCATTCCTTCAAGTAATAGGTAAACCAAATATTAAAAAAACAAAACAGGACAAACTCTAACACATCAGTATATTCTTTGAAATTTCACATCCATACTGGAAAGGCAAACTACCTAGTGATTCAAAGTAATTGCTAAACTTGGTACAATTGATCATTGATGCCACACCGATAAAATAAAGATGACTCCTTTACAAGTTTATTTTATGTTTCAAAACCACAAACAACTGCCTCGCAATCTTGTAGTATTCAACTTTCAACCATGTAGAAATCTTTTCGCATTTTGCTAAAGTCCTCATGAACATTTCATCTGCTATTTCACTTCCAAAATTTTTGGTGAATATTCCTTCTAAACTAGCCCTCAAGTGAGTTATGAAACTCTTTGCATCAATCTTGGAATGGGTATACGTTAGTTCTATTCTCTCTACACTAAAACAACCATTTTTCTTCACCACTTTAGTCATGTCTGTATTAGACAAATTTTACCAAAGTTCAACACAAATTTACTTAATTAGTTACTGAGCCATCTTAATTATACATCGACAAAAAATTATCTAATATAGGCGAGTTTGGACACCAAATATAGCTCAAAGTAACTAAATATTACTTGGAGGACACATGGTAAGAATTAGAGAATTATTTATATTTATTTTAAAAAAAAGGAAATAAGGACACACTCTCCAATTTCTGTAAGTTATTGGAATGGAGTAGTAAACTCGAAAGCTTGATTGCAAAATTTTTAATGGTGATAAAAAGCTGTATTAAGAAGGGGAAAAAAAAAACAGTTGTTTAACAAAGGATCCGAATGGCATAAAGTGGTCACCTTCAATATTACCTGCAATAGGGAGTTTTTGGTGTTGCTGTAGGCACCTTCACCATCCTTCATTGGGAAAGACTGCCATTATTGCGGCTAATTTATGAGGTAAAAACTTTGTGGGACCATGACATTTGAGTAGTTATAAAAGCTTCTTATTAAGGGTAAAATAGATAAAATAAAGAATTTAAAGTTTAATTATTTCCAAATTTAGAAATGTGTCATTTATTTTGGAATAGACGAAAAAAAAAATACTTATCTAATTTGAAACGGAGAGAGTATTGCTTTTAATTTATTTCCTTTTCTTGACCTTCTCTTTTTGTCGCTCTTAGTTCTTGCTAACAGCCTTAATTTCCCAAAAGCTTGCAAATATAGATTAAGCAATTGCAGGGGATATAAAACTTTGCACGCTAAGTCTTACGTGCAAAGATAGTAATGGTCATGTTACGTACAATGAAAACATAGATAAATATGTACTGGTGATCTTTGTAGCTAGGGGCGGATCCACCATGATATTATTTGGGTTCATCAGAAACCCAATATTTTTGACGCGGAGCATAAATTTATGTATAAGAGTTCAATATAATTATAACAAAGAGTAAATATGAACTCATAACTTTAAAAATATAATGAGTTCAATGATAAAAATATTAAAGATTGAACTCAAAGAGTTAAATTATGAATCCGCCTCTATCTGTAGCATTAAGCATTAGTAACTAATACTGTGCTGGTATATCGGACCGTGCATAATAACTCGTGTCAGCCACACTTCTGAGTTGACTATATGCTAGGAGTGCTAATTAAGTGCAAAGTATTCTATATTTGGACTTGGAATAGAGAGGCAAGCATGCAACCTATATGTGTATGAGTTTACTCGTCCACCTAGAACTTTTTAGTTTTTTTTCCCTTTTTTATATTTGAAAATGGTAGAAATTCTTCTTATCGATTCATTTCCTAGCTTGTTCTCGAGTGATGATTACCAAAGAGTAACTAGATAAAATCTGGTAATGACAAGATTTAATTTAAATCATTTTATTTCTTATGTGTCTTAATGTGGGGATCTAGCTAAGCTAATTTTTAACTCTCTTTATATGTGAAGTCTTGTTATAAGAGAGTAAAGAAGAGTGGAGTTTTTGGCATCAAGATAGACCGTGAAACCTCTAAATATAACAAAAGAGTGATAACCAACATGTTAATTTGAGTGCCCGCATGATTTACTAAAGAATTTGGTTCTTTACCGTGTCCCTTAAACTTGAAGTAAAGTAAGCAGTAAAGTAAACATAGATTTTTACGTGAAAAATAACCCGGCTCAAAAGGTGCAAAAATAACGACCTACTACGTAAGATTTTCAATTTCAACTCCACTAGAACAATGAGCCAAAATGTATCAATTACAAGGCTGTAATTCAATATTCTTCAATACTCCTACTACGACTATTTGATTTACCAGTTACTCTAACTTGTAAAACAAACACTCACTCCAACTCACTAATTGTTTGTGACACTTGATTACAACTCAATTTTCTAAAACACATTCACTAGACTAACTCAAGAAGAATACAATACGGGTACTCGACTAGAGTGAACAATGTGTAATTCTTCAGTTGATGTGTAAAGGGTGAATTCAGAAGTCCAAAATAGATAGTATTTAAACGCCCTGACTTTGAGTTCTTCTAGGAGTCCTATGCATAGTTAGCTTCTCGTTTGATAGGACTCCTACTGTTCCAAGGACTCCACCAGTTTTGGGAATCTTGTCTCTCACTGATTTATTCGTATCTTATTGGCAACAACCCTTATCACATGCAGCAGCCTTTTTCTCCCAAACTCGGATCTAGATAACTTTGAGATATAGTTATTGTCTTGCACAAATGCACAATCATCAACCAAAGGAGTTGGTCCTTTACTCTGAGGAGTTGGTTCTTAGAACAGTTAAGGAGCTACGTTGAGGACTCGATTCTTTGAATCATTGCATTTAAACAAACTTTGTTAATCATCAAAATCTCAATACTCAACAAATTTCCCATTTTTGATGATGACAAACTTTAATTTGTACACAGTAGAACCGGCTAATCACAACAAGTACCATAGGCAGACATGCATATTCTCAACCCCCCAACCTTATCTTCCCCTTTTTCGCATCATCGAAAAAAATAAAAAGATGTTAGACATATGAAGCACGGTTAATGTAAGATTCAAGGCAACAAAGGTCCAACACAAGCTTAGGAATTATCAAGGCAAACAGACTAGGTTGAAGATCCAATATTATACGAAGCATTAAAGCAGCACAAGAGAAGTCATTCAGTAGTGCCAAAAGAAGCCCAAGGCCTTGTCTTAACCCATTAGAACAAAATAAACTAAACATACTGCAAGATACTCCGACTAAAACAAAAGAAAAAAAGTTAAAGCATCACTGGGATAGTAAAAGGAAACAAATGACACTTGGAAGGAACATGTTCATAGGTGAGAGGTAGAGGAGGTCAATGCTTTCACAAGAGTGGTAATCTGTTGGGCATGAGCTTCCCTATCTCTTCTAAGCTCTTCCCTAAGCTGCCTGGTTTTATTTTTCATCCCATCATTGTATTCACGAAGCTTTGGAATTCTCTTCAACAACCAACTCCAACCTCTTACTGAGTTCTGCTGCCCTGATGCTCCCTGGTAGACTAGAAGATCCTATAGATCCCGTAGCCTTGATATACTCATAGCCATACTGCTTGAGGGTAACAACATCCAAAACATCATTGTGATTTCCAAACTTAATCTTAGGAAAGGCACTGTTGAGCTTGTCAAACAACTCAATCAACATGAAGCCATGAGGCTTGAAAGTGTTTGCAACTCTTGCCATATGCTGAATAATCAGGCTAGAGAGATTGGTAGGTCTACCAATGTCAAGCAGTTCCATTACAACCATGTCCAACATGGTAGCTTCATGCCTTCTCTCAGACCTCTGAATAATGCAGGAATAGACAAAATGAAATAACAGCTTGTGGAAGGGAGTCATCAGTTTTGTGCACCTTCTGGGGAGCATCCAGTTCAAACTTTTGAGAGAACTTTCTTGTGACCATAATTCCAGTGTCAACATCATTGTCTATGGCTGGCCACTCTTTCTTCAAGTAATTGTCAAATCCCAAATAAGAAATATTCAGAAGCATCCCCAGCTCCTCAGCATCAAACTCCATTTCAAACCCCCTTACATTACTTTCGACTACCTTTCGATCAAATTGGAAGTTTGCTGGAACTTCACCACAGTAGGAACACATACAGAGGGAAAGCTTTGACAAACATATGCTTTCATCCCTGCAGCTCAAGTTTTTCAACTAGTTGAGACATCCCATTTTCATCAGTGTTTGCAAGAATCTTTCTATTAAGCACTTTTCTGTTCCTGAACTCTATGAGTCTATCAACTACATCTGGCACATTCTTTCTCTTCTTTCCTCTACTGGCCTATGCAGATGGGGTAGCAGTTTTTATAGCTTTGGCAACCTTTGTCTTTGTGTAGAGGACTTTTCTGTCAAAACATACTCAGACTCATCTTCTTCATCCAGCTCAACCACAGGTTCCACAATTGAAACTTTCTTCATTGGATTCTTGGCACTTCTTGACTTCTTAATAATTTTTTCATCAACAGCCTTTCTTTTACTCCTTGTAAGAGGAGTCTTGGCAGGAGGAGCCACTTCTTTCCTTGTTGGGACTGCTGACTTTGTTGCTTTCACAGGAGTCTTCCTGGGTTTCTTCCCTACCTTTGACAATGGCAAGGCATCTTCATCACGGTTAAACTCTTCATCTCCGGTGAAAGGAGTTAACAAGGGACCAGGTTCTTGAGTCCTTTTATCTTCACGAGCGTCTTCTGAAGGGGCTATGACATTGTTCCCAATGGTCATAGAGCCTTCAGATTTCTCATTCTCTCCCTCACTTTCTTCATCCATTCCTTCACTCTCACTTACCTTTTCTCTATCCTTACCCTCACTCTCAAAATTACCTCTTCTTTACTATTATTTTCTTCTTCTGCAGAAGTATTTACTTGTTCACCTATCCTATCATCCGTATCAGTCTCCTTCTCTTCTCCAGAATCTCCCTCATTATCACTCTTTTCTTCTTCATTAGCTATGGCTTGAGCATTATGCTCCTCATAATTGTCCACAACTCTTTCTTCCTTTTCACCTCCATTATCATCCTCATTCTCCATCCAATTAAATGAAAGACTATCAAATGTAGCCTTTTGCACTGGTTCTTTACTCCCTTCCCCCTCAACCACAGGAACCACAGTAGTGGTATCTACCTCTTTCTTTAGATTATCTGCACCTTTTTCTACAGTGAATTCCTCCACTTGTGGTTTCTCACTTGTGGGTGGGAGAGTGTCTAAGGGTGTAACAACTATAGAGAATACCAAAACATCTAATTTTGAAGGAGGAATTTGTGCCTGACTAGCAGTGGCTAGCACTGATTCCCCCCGAACCACAACTTCCTTGACCATTGTGTCTACTTGAGCATCAGGCACTACCTTGACATTCTTGACAGATTTTCTTGGAGTAGTCTTGGCATTTGTTGACTTAGAGGTAATTTTTGCAGAAGGTACAAATGCATGAGTGGTTAGTTTTGGAAATGGGGTACAGTATAGGTGGGGATGGTGAGAGCAGCAAAAACATGGGATGGTGATGTAGGTACAGTGAAGGATATCGATGGAGAAGGAGCAGGTGTTGGTGCGGGTTCATTTGATAGCTTGACACTTTTCTTTGATTTGGGCTTCATGTTCTTAAATGATGATTTGTCTTTAGAAGAGGTTTGGCTAGATTTAGGCATGGTGATTAGAGAAGAGATTCGATGAAGGAAAGAAAGAGAATTGGTTCTTCATATTTGTTCTTGATTCTTGCTTAGGGTTTGAGAGAAATAGTGAGATCCGAGAAGCTTATCATGAGTGCATTTTAAAAATTTTACTCCTGATTTGACTGGAAGAGAGAACGTGACCGAATTTAAGTTCTAACGGGACTCTTATAACGGTTAATTTGACTGTTAGGATTTCAGGAGTAATTGAACTCTAATTGCTCTAAGATTCCTCCTTACTCTTTGACTAGAAGACAACTAGAAGTGATGCTAACGAGATTAGAAGTCTGAGCATAGCAATAATTTATGATATTAAGTCCCAGTTAATTAAGGCATGATGGCACGCACTTGAGTCAAAGAACCAACTCCTTAGTAGCTCCTTACTTGTTTCTGCAATAAAGCTTCAGCACTTCACATTAGTATCATGTAACATAGTTATCAGTCATATTTTTTTAAGCAGGTGTGTGCTTAATACAAGCACGAGTGTAAATCAAGAACATTGTACTTAACTATCTACATCTAATTATACCTTTTCTAGCCAATCATTGGGGTTCAACTAGTTGGAAGAATTGATTAGGCCTAGTTCTAGTCTATTCCTTTCAAAGTGATCCCTACTCAGAGCTTTAGTAAAAATATCAGCAATTTGATCTTCAAGTTTACAAAAGTTAATTGAGATATTCCCCTTTTTAACATTGTCTATGAGAAAGTGGTGTCTAATGTCAATGTGCTTGGTTCTCATGTACTGGAATAGATTTTTAGCAATGTTTATGGCACTGGTGTTATCACAAAAAATGAGAACACAATCAACAAAGATACCATAGTCCCTTAGTTGTTGTCTTATCCATAGCAACTGAGCATAGCAGGATGGTGCTGCCACATATTCAGCCTCAGCTGTAGATAAGGCCACTGAGTATTGCTTCTTTGTTCCCCAAGACACTAGACAAGAACCTAGAAAATGAGATGTTCCTGAAGTGATTTTTCTGTCAACATGAAAACCTGCATAGTCAGCATCAGCATAACCAACTAGATCAAAGTTATATCCTCTAGGATACCATAGGCATAGGTCAGGAGTCCCCTTGAGATATCTTAGTATCCTCGTTACAGCCTTCAGGTGAGATTCCTTGGGATTTGCCTAAAATCTTGCACACAGTCCCACGTTGAATACAAAATCAGGCCTACTTTCTATGAGGTACAACAGTGGGCCAATCATTCCTCTATATATTTTCTGTTCAACATGTTTCCCTTCTTCATCATGGTCCAGTTTTGTTGCAGTGGCAATCGCAGTGTCAATGGACTTAGAGGAGTCCATGTTGAACTTCTTTAGTAGTACCTTGATGTATTTTTACAGATGTATCATGGTTACAGTAGGCGTTTGCTTGATTTGCAACCCCAGGAAGAAGTTCAATTTACCCATCATGCTCACTTCAAATGTATTTTCCATCATCTCAGCAAATTCCTTGCACGTTTCTTCATTAGTTGCCCCAAAGATAATGTCATCCACATACACTTGCACAATCAAAATATTCTTGCCTTTGCTTCTTAAAAATAGAGTGTTGTGCACCTTTCCTCCTACAAAGTTGTAGGTTAAGAGGAATTTTGAGAGTATTTCATACCAAGCTCTTCGAGCTTGTTTCAGTCCATAAAGAGCATTATCTAGCTTGAACACATAGTCATGACATTCTTCACTTTCAAATCCAGGAGGTTGTTTCACAAACACTTCCTCTTTTAGATAACAATTCAAGAAAGCACTCTTTACATCCATCTAATACAAAGTGAACTTCATGCGTGCAGCAAAGGCTATCAGTATTCTTATAGCTTACATTCTAGCTACAGGTGCAAACGTCTCATCATAGTCAATTCCCTCCTCTTGATTGTATCCCTGAACCACCAGTCTGGCGTTGTTCCTTGTGATATTTCCTTGTTCATCTAGCTTGTTTCTGAACACCCATCTGGTACCTATGACAGTTCTGTTCTTGGTTCTTTGTACCTAATTCCTTGCTTCTTCGAAACTGATTTAGCTCCTTTTGCATGGCTATAATCCAGTCTGGATCCTTTAGAGCTTCCTTGATGGTCTTAGGTTCAACTTGTGAGAGAAATGTTGTATGCACACATAGATTTCTCATAGAAGACTTAGTTTGCACTCCTGCATTTGGATCAGAGATGATGTTCTCAAGAGGATGTGAACTTTGATGTTTTCATAGTCTGATCTGTATACCCAGAGAAGATTCACCCAAGAAGTGACCCAAAGGAATAGGTTCAGTAGGTGTGGCTTCATCAGTCTGGTTAGTAGTCAGAGTAGTTTTCTGTTCTTCTTGTTCCTCGTGATCATTGTCAATTTCCTTGTGGTCTTTGGATCCATCTTCATATTAAGGTTCAGATTCCTTTGTAACTCTATCACCAGTGTGTCCTATGTCTTAATCTTCATCCTGCAAACCTTTCTCAGCCAAATTGTTAGATTCATTAAAAATAAAATGAATATTTGCTTCTGCCCACATAGTTCTTTTATTAAAAACTTTATAGGACACACTATATGGGGAGTAACCTAAGAAAATTCCCTCGTCACTTCTGTCATCAAACTTTCCTAGAGCTTCTTTTCTATTATTATGCACAAAACATTTACACCCAAATACTCTCAGGTGAGTGATCTTGGGTTTTCTTCCTCAAAGTAACTCATAGGGATTTTTCTCAAGAATGGGTCTGACCATGCATCTGTTCAGCAGGTAACATGCAATATTGACTGCCTCATCCCAGAAGCTCTTAGGCAGTCCACTAGCCATCAATATGGTCCTCCCCATGTCTTCTAGGGATCTATTCTTTCGTTCTACAATCCTATTTTGTTTTGGAGTTCTAGGTGCATAGAAATTATGGTCAATACCATGTGAGCTACAGAACTCAAGGAATTTGGAATTTTCAAACTCAGTTCCATGGTCTGTTCTTATACTTAATACATTGCATCCTAATTTGTATTGAATCATCTGACAAATACACAGAAAACATCAAAGGTTTCATCTTTAGATCCCAAAAATAGAGTCCATGTATACCTAGAGAAGTCATCTACAATCACAAAAACATACCTCTTACCTCCTCTGCTCCGCACTCTCATTGGTCCACATAGGTCTATGTGAAGGAGTTCCAGAGGTTTAGAGGTTCTAACGACCTTTTAAGATTTAAAAGATAACCTTACATGTTTCCCTTTAACATAGGCATCATATACCTTGTCTAAGGAGAACTCAACTTTTGGTAGACCAAGGACCAAGTCCATTGCTGCCAACTTGTTGAGTTGAGAAAGACTGGCCTCCCTCTCTTCTTTCTATAAAGAATTCTCAAAAAAGGATGACCCAGTCTTCTATGCCATAGCAATGGATCATCTTTCACTATACTTAAGCATGTGTGCTCACTCCAGGGAAGTGACATAATCGATATCTTGTTAACATTATTATGTCTCTTACCTTTTAACACAACTTCATCAGTATCAAGCTTAGTGACAGTGAAGATTTTGGAATTGAATTTTATTCATTTCCTTTGTCACACATTTAGGAGATGCTAAAAAGATTGTGTTTAAGTCCTACCACATAATACACATCTTCTATAGCATGAGAGAGTGACTTACCAACCTTATCAATACCTGTTATCTGACCTTTTTCCTATTTCCAAACGACACACTCCCTCCTTGGAAGGCTATGTGTGAGATAAAGTTTTTCTTTTCTCCAGTCATATGTCTTGAGCATCTACTATCTAGATACCAGTCATGATTGTTCCCTCTCACTTGATCCTACACCAGAAATCACAAGTTAGTTTTGGGAACCTAGACAAGCTTGGGTCCCATTTTGTTTGAAAAATGATGAATCAGATCTCTTCTTGCCCAGAAGGGGAAAGGATTATAAGCTATTTTCTTATTAACCTTAATCCATTTAGTATGGACAAGAGGCTTGGCTTTTGGATCCTCTTTGTTCTTCACATTTTTAGCAATGCCAAAGGTATTTCTAAACTGGGCATGAATTAAGGCAGGACAAGTGTCTCTAAAGTGTCCTACCTTTCCACAATAAGGGCACATTGTATTATCAGAAATTCCTACATACTTTGGATCAAACTTGGGAACAGGTCTTTTGTAGCCGATTCCGGATTTGTCAGAGCTATAGTTTTCATTTAGCTAAAACAAGGCATCAAAAGATCTATGCAATTTGCTTATTCTAGAGAATTCATAATTAGCCTTTTTCACAAAGATTATCTTTAGCCCCTTTTAATTTTTTTTCAAGCTTATCTTGCAGATCACTCATTTTTCCCTTACCATGTCTATTATGAGACTTCTCATTCTTAGAAGTAAGTTCAAGAACCTGGTTCTTCAGGTCTTTGACCTGTCCCTCTAGATTAGCTTTGTCAGATTCAAGCTCTCTGAGATCAAGTTTGATACATGAAAGATTGCTTATCAACTGATCATTTCCAGCACTTATTTTATCCATTTCACTCATCATGGTCACAATTATGGCCATTAGTTATTTTTAGACATAGCATGAATGTTTTATTTCAAGTTAGAGATACTTACCTAGTTTGTTTCATCTTCAGTTTCCGAAATACTCATGGCCATCATTCCTATCACTTCTTCTTCTGTTTGGATTTCTCCAATCGCCATCAGTGCAACTTCAATGTTTTCATCTCCAAAGTCAGCTTCCAAAGTCCTCTATATATCATGGGCAGAGGTGCAAGAGGAAAATTCGTAAAGAATGTTTTTGTACAAGCTTCTGTAGAGCAGGTCCTTTGATTTAGCATTTTTCTGGACTAGCTGACATCTTTATCATTGTATTCCTCTTCTCTCTTGTTGCACTTGTTACCTTCACCATCCATTTTGGTCGGGAGAATTGGTCTATGACTGAAAATTACCCACAGGTCAAAGTCAGAGGACTGAAGAAATGTATCCATACGTAGCTTCTATTCATCATACTGTTGTCCATCAAACAAAAGAGGTCTTCCAATGTGCATTCCAAGCTGTACTGGAGACTCTGTCGCCACAGTCTGGTATCATCAATTACAGCATAGAGACTTATAGCCCCATCCTCCTTTTCTTCCCCTTTATCACTTCCACTATCCTCATATGCTTCCAAGAAGGCCTGCTTCATTGCTTCAAGGAATCCTTTACCTAGGAATTTTCCTTTGTTGGAACCCTTTTCTCTCATCTTCTCCCGTCTCTCCTTTTCAACTCGTTCTTTCCTCCACTCATTTTTCCATATTGGGCAGTCCTTGACCATGTGATCTAGCTTGCTACACTTGTAGCGCCCATCATAATTAGCTTTGTTGATCTGCTTAGGCTTACCAGGGGCCTCTCTCTTAGATGCATTTTTGGAGTTCTTAGTGAACTTCTTGAACTTGGCAAACATTGCTAGGTTAGGATCATCATTGTCAGATCCATCTTTTTAGACGCTTTAAGAACCAAGGCCTTATCCCTCTTTGGTTCTTCCTAGTGCAGTTCTAACTTTCTCATTTCATGAGTCTTTAAGTTTTTTCATCAACTCATCAAGTGCGATTTTGTCCAGCTCCTTGGCTTCCTGGATTGCTGTGACTTTTGATTCCCATGAAGCTGGAAGGATCCTTAGAACTTTGCTGACCAATTCTTCTGAGGTAAACACCTTTCCAAGTAATTTCAGTTCATTAGTTATTATGGTAAACATAGTCATCATCTCCTGGATGGGCTCAGACTCCTTCATGGAGTAGAGCTCATAGTTTCTCATAAGTAGTTCTATCCTTGATCTTTTTACTTTGTTTGTTCCTTCATGAGCAGTTTGGAATGCATCCTATATATGCTTTGCAATAGAGCACGTAGAAATTCTGTTGTACTCATTAGGACCACGTCCATAGGTAAGGATGTTCTTAGCACTCTTTGCATTCTTCTTCATCATTCTGAAATTTGTTGCCAAAAATTCAGAAGGGTTCTTAGGAACTGTTTCATTTTGTGCATTTTGTTTAGTAGGAGTTAATGGACCTTGGTTCACTATGGTCTATAGTTCATAGTCTTCAGCTGTCAGGAAGTCTTCCATTCTTTCTTTTCACCAACTGTAATATTATTAATTGAACATGGGTGGTCTAGTAGTTGATTGTCCTTCATTAATTTCAGGTGGAGCACTCATCTCGCTTTCAAGATCTCTCTAGATGTTAGTCATGTGTACGAGAGAACCTGATTTGATACCAATTGTTAATTTGAGTGCCCGTATGATTTACTAAAGAAATTAGTTCTTTACCGTGTTCCTTAAACTTGAAGTAAAGTAAGTAATAAAGTAAACACAATAATTTTTACGTGAAAAATCAACCGGCTCAAAAGGTGCAAAAATAACGACCTACTATGTAATATTTTCAACTTCAACTCCACTAGAATAATGAGCTAAAATGTATCAATTACAAGACTGTAATTTAATATTCTTCAGTACTCTTACTACGACTATTTGATTTACCAGTTACTCTAACTTGTAAAACAAAGACTCACTCCAACTCACTAATTGTTTGTGACACTTGATTACAACTCAATTTCCTAAAACACATTCACTAAACTAACTCAAGAAGAATACAATACGGGTACTCGACTAGAGTGAACAATGTGTAATTCTTCAGTTGATGTGTAAAGGATGAATTCAGAAGTCCAAAATAGATAGTATTTAAACGCCCTGACTTTGAGTTCTTCTAGGAGTCCTATGCATAGTTAGCTTCTCATTTGATAGGACTCCTACTGTTCCAAGAACAGTTAAGCAGCTACGTGGAGGACCTGGTTCTTTGAACATGGTTTTTGTAGTAGCAATTCTCCACAACTAATTAAAGCATAGGAAAATGATAAAATTATTAAATATTAAATGACATTTTATGCTCAACCTTTTCGTAAATAATCCTCCACAGAAATTCATTTACGCTTCAAAATGACAAATAACTAGCATGGTTTCTCATAATTATCTTTCATCCATGTAGAGATCTCTTCACTTTTGAGAATAGTCCTCGCAAAAGCTACATTTGCGATTTTACTTCCAAAGTGACCGATAAAAACTCCTTCCAAAATAGCCCTTAGGTTTGTGATTAAACTCTTTGCATCAGCTACATCCGCAAGCTTTGATTGGGGATATGTCAACTCTATTCTCTCGATGCTAAAACAACCATTTTTCTCCACCACTTTAGTCATGTCTTCAGGAGAGGAAACATACACTGGCACATTAAATGCGTCAACTAGAGATTCCTCTAGCATTCCCTGTATATATGTCAAAAAGAAAGAAAATTCAGTTCCAAATATACGGCTAAACTAACTATTCCCCCCTCCTATTTTATGTTATGGTGTTTGATCTGATACCGACTAAGAAAGAAAGGAAGAATTTAGACACATAAGTTAAATATATGTAAAATACTAAAATTGTCCTTACTACCAATAATTAAAAGAGTTTCACATATCCATTCACATTTCTCTCTCATGATAAAAAAGGTGAATATTTATATGAAATAGGTCTGGAAAAGTCATGTCATTAAGGGTGTGTTTGGTATGAAGGAAAATATTTTTCGAAAAATATTTTTCAATTTTCTCATGTTTGATTGTTTTAAATATTTTGAAAAATATTTTCATCATGAACTCATTTTCTTTCAATTGTATTTATTTTAATCATATCCGATATGTTTCCATAAGGCATAAAGGTTATACAAAAAAGCTGTTTAATTATATTTATTTCATATTTATTTTGAAAGTTTTTTCTGGTGTCCATTCATAGTAATTAAAATCTTTTGTATTTGTATGATATTGTAGTGCTACTGTTAGGAGGTATTTATGTGTTTGTTCATATACACAGATCAACTTCCAATAAAGATTGCTAACTGATAAAGCTAGCATTGTGAAATTATGACGGTGAATACATATGTAGAAGGTATTAAGTTGTAATACTTAGCGACTAATCACTAAAATTTAATTACAATTTTGTTGTTGTATGATTCATCACCTCACTGAAATAAGGGAATAAATGACCTTCATTTTAATCTCCACACTTTGTTGATTCTTATTAAGAACAAAAGTTTTCACACCATCACCTATGGTAAGCACTGAGGGTTAGCATTAATGTTGCCTTGTTGGCATTTTAGGTTGAGATAATTTAGTTGGTGAAGCCTTGTGTGTGCCCTTTTCTGTAATTTTCAGGAACAATAAATGGTAATATGTAGGGATTGGGAATCAAATAGTATGTACAGAGTTCAGTGGCCCTTGTGTCAACCAAACCCCAAACATGCTACATGCCTCAGGTCTTTCCAGCCTTATGTCTGTTTCTTCCCTCTCATTGGTTAATTTGGTGACAGTTCTCCAAACAAAGATTAAGTGATAATATCTAAACTTGAAATATTTCAGTGGCTCTTCTAGGCACATTGGAGATTACAAGAATTGTTACATCAATAGAATTTGAACGAGAGATTGTAAAAGCAGAATGTTCCTAAGAGCTTCTTTGAACATATTCTTTTTTCCTTTTTTCGTTGCAAGTTGTTTCTGAGTTGTGCTAGATTTGATGTCGTTTCCTTTCTTGATGGTTTGGTACTGTACTTCATTTAGATATGCTTTTGGCATGGTTGATATAGACTTCTTTTGTAAATGACCAACTCATCCGTTTCACAAAAATAAACTCATATTTTCGAATAAGTTGATTTCCTGCAACGTTGTGGCTAATTTCTTATAAAACTCAGTTTACAACAACCTTACTATGTCGCGCACGGGCATCATTTTCTAGTATAATGATAAACAAGATTTCTTTTATGCAATGGACGTTAATGGGATAAAGTAAATTTTACTGCAGAAAGAAGGATGAAGAAATTGATAAAACTAAATTGTTTCTCGTTACAAGATTACAAATGAGCACGAAAAGTGTTTCCTTATGCAATTGAGACGTATAATACTTTTCTAAAAAAATTCAAATTTACAATGATTTACGAAAAATCTCACCTTTATTTTTATACATGTACATACTAATATTTATCCGTAAATCGGTACAACTAAATTTGTTCGTGGTTTCTAGACAGATGGGCCAATTTGATCCAAAAGATAATAAATTAATCGATTGATATGTAAGATACTTAGCTCGAAATGTAGATGAAATGGTAGATTCAAAGAGCATGGGAACCAGGTTTCCGGGCACAATGATGATATATTTAACAAGCGAGGGAGCAAAAAGATATTAAATTGCTACTTAGAGTGTATCCAATGTATTCCAGAAAAAGTCGTCCTTACAATGATGGTTAAGCCTATTATTTATAGTTCAGTGAGCGTCATGGTCGGACCCACCACTAATGACAATTATTGAAATGTGATAACGGAAACCTAACAGTAAACACAAATGCTCAGATCTCATTAATGAGCCGTTACTCTTTAATACTGTGGAATATTCTTCATTAAATACTACTGGGCGCAACATGCTTAATCCCTTTATGGACTTGCCCTCTTCGGTGACACACGAGGTGATTGTGCTCGGTTTTACACCCCTCCCGATTTTGACTCCATGTGTCCCCTTCTCAGACGACCACGTAATATATCATATTTTACCCAATACAGATAGTCCCCCTGCTTTTCGGTAACATAACTTTGTGTTACCGGGAAGTTGGTGAGAATCCTCTTTTGGCAAAAATACTATAATTCCTTTTGTAGGTCACTGACGGTTGATTAGACGTCTGCCCCTCCGCATTTAATGCCTAGAACATGCGTCCTCTTATGATTTAGCACGCCTTTTGCCGTTTATCGAGGTAATTAGAGCCAAGTATTTTCGCCGCCTAAAATTTTACCTATATGTATCAGCTCCCTTCTCTTTTGAGTTTTACCAGTTGCTTGATCTTCAAACCTGCATTCTTACTCTTCATCTCTTCTTTACTTCTTCCCAAAACTCAGAATTTCTTCTTCCCTTCTTATAATGGCTTCTTCATCTAAACGTTCTGGCTCTTCGAAAAGTAAAAGCAAAAATGAAGATTCTACTCCCCCAACAGTAAATTCCATAATCCCCAACAGACTTAATGTTTCGAAGGATTTTAAGGAGAAATTCCCTATTAATAACCCCCGTTCATGGGCAATTAGCAGGTACCCATCTTCCATTCGTCCTTCTAGTATCCCTACTGTGAAGGAAGACTGTCGCTGCCCTAATTTGGACATTATTGCTCCCGATCTATCGGAGCGAGTGACCCTCTACGTATCCCTTTACCTTGGGTACGTTTTCTTTGACTGGGGAACTGGAATCTGTGACAGTGGAATTTTATCTCAGCTATTAGATATGTTTGGCACAGGTAAGCCCCTCTGTGTGGAGGACGATTACCTGCCTCCGACACTTGTGTTCTGAAACCGGAGAAGAGCTGTCCTTGGCTCACATGATAAATTTGTATTCACCCAAGATCTTCCGCGGGGGAAATGATAAATCTTTGTAAGAGTGGTCACTATGCTTTGATATCAAGCATGTATGATGATAATGACCGAGGATGGATGGAACGATTTGTTGCAATTGCCTCCGGTGATATCATTCCAACAACGGCATCATCCTTTCTGGTTGCTTGGAATCGTTCCCGTAAGTTCTTTTTAGTACATTCTTCTCCTCAAAATGCTTTTTATGCCTGTATTGATCTCTCAACTTCTGTATGCAATAGCGACCCGATGGGTCTCACCGGTGGTAGAAGACTTAGATTGGTGGGTTCAAAAGATCTTTGACATCAGCACACCCGAAATCCACTAGTGGAAAGAACTGTCCATTAAATTCGGGTGGAAGGCCAAATATCATGGTAACTATAATTTTCTTTGTTTCAGTTTTTGTGTATGTGGATTTTGGCTGAATCTTCTAACTTGTATGTCAAATTAGGTCTACCCCCGGGCTCAGTCGAGATCCCCTAAAAGGATGTCTTAGCCGACCTTACTGATGCGGCGAGGCTGCTCCAGGAGGCACTTGCTCGAACGGGTGCCTCCGGATCTACTTCGGGCACAAATATTTATTCACGGAGTCCCCGGCCAGAGAATAAGCAACCAAAAGAAAGGCGTTCTTCTGCGTCCGGGGAGAAGAATGAGAGGGCAAAGGTTGACGCTCCCGAACCATCTTTGGTGGCGGCATTGGCCGGTCCTCTCTCCGGACCGGTCATAGACACCGTGGTGATTGATGATGAAGAAGCTAGTGATGAGAGAGCTTCTCTACATAGAAGACAACGATCTTTATCCTCTCAACAGGATTCTCAACCTGTTCAAGCTGTCACACCTGCCGAGGATGATGTCTTGGCACTTTGGGGAGAGTTTGATTTGGTGAAAAATGCCAACTCCCATTCTTGGGCCCCAATCGTTGTATCCGGTACTGCGAGGCTGAGTATCAGGTCCTTGCCGTCCTCGGTCGGTGAGCACCCAACTATTAGTGCTGCCTTTGGTGTAGTTGATTCTCGTTCTTCTTCTTCACCTGCTTTATCTCCATCGTTTTCGCCACCAATAGCTGCTACATTATTTTTATCTTCATCATCTCCAACGGCCGCACCTGACCGTGCTGAAGGCGTTCCTCTTCCTCAGTCCCCTGTTCATGGGAATTTGGGGCAAAATTATGTTGCCCCTTCTGAAGATCCTTAGATGAGAAGGAGTCTTACCCTTTCGGTCTCTACTGGGTGCAACCTTCTTTCCCGACCGGTGGAGCTTGCAAATTATCTGAAGCCCTTGGCTTTAGAGAAGGATTGGGAAAAGATTCAGACACTTTCGGGAGAGTGTTTGTTGAACAATGCCATGCATAATGCTGCTGCGGTATGCTCTTTTCTTTCTTTGCTATTTTGTCCAGCTTCCGAATGAGTGCATTTTCATCTTTACCTATTTTTATCTTGCAGGCCAATTTCCTTGCTTCCGACGGCCTTCAAAGGTTAATCTGCGAGAAGGATAAACTCTCTTCTAAACGGAATCAGCTATTGGTGGAACGGGACCGGACTGTTCTTTGCCTCTCGGAGCTGGAAACCAGGGCCAGTGAGGCTAATCTTTTGGAAACCCGTTTGCAGCAAAGTTAGCAAGAAGTAGTGACCCTCAGACAGGACGTTGGGCCACTGAGGGATGGCTTTGATGAAGTCAAGGCTAAATGGGCTGAGGTCCAAAATGCCATTCTTGCTGCTAATGATCATGAGGCTGCTGCTGAAAGGATAACTAATTTAGAAGCAGTCTTGAATTCTAAGGCTGAAGAACTTGCTGCCGCGGGGGAAAGACATGCCCGGTTGGAGGAGAGGTATAAGAAGACTATCGAGCACAACATGCTCTATAGCTCAACTGTCCACGATCTAGATGTCAGTCTTCGAGCTGCTAGGTCTGCCCGGGACAATCTTTCTACCGAGATCACCGAGCTCAAAGAAGAACTCAAGCACCGAGAGGCTTCCCTCATTGTTGAGAAAACTTACACCATATATATCATGAGGATAAAACCTTGGAAGACACCAAAGCTGGCGTTATTGATATTGATGCCAAGATTTTCAAGGCACGTGAGCTTGAGTTGGCTGCAAAGAATGGGCTCCCAATGCGGTCTGATGCTCCAGGTTCTTCTGATTATGGTTCCAAAATTTCGGATACTAAAGAGGAATCGGAAGGCGATGATGTCGAGAACCAAGCTGGGGAAGATGTTGAACCATTGGTTGAACCGTCCACCGCTCCTAGGGACATAGGTACTTCTCTTCCTCCTGATTCGGGTGATGCTGTAGCTTAGCTTTTTCTTTCCTTGCTTTGTATTTCTTTTGTCACATTCCTGTAAATGAAGACATATTTTTTCACAAATATTTGATTGAGTCTTACTTTTGCTTGCATATCTGTGTATATTTTGCTATATATGGTCTCGGATGCATTTTTTTTGATGCACTTTTTGTCTACGAGAATTATCCCTTTTTCAAGAGGGTTTCAATAAGTATTTGCACAAGTTTGGTTTCTGTGTCTTTTTCATATATGGCTTCGGATATATTTTTTCCCGATAGCATTTTCGATTCCGGGCATATATTTTTCCAGAACAAACCCTTTAACATGAGGGTTTTAATAAGAGAGGGCCCTCTTATGTTTATGGTGCTCTTGAATAGGACGTCTCATGTTCATTACGGCACTAACATTTGAAGTACTTGTTTAACTTTCAAATGAAAAAATTAGCTCATCGTGTAGACAAGAAACTAGACAAAAAGGAAAAGGATTTCATTTCATTCCTTCCGTTTTCATAGTTTACATAGGCATTTTGCTATGTAGGAAAGAAGCTGCCATGGCTTGTGGCTATCTTGTTTCTTCGGGGTTGGCTGTGCAGTCCCTGATCCTGATGATGCGTGACATTTCGTGTTGCCTTGCCGTATTGTTCGTTCCCTGTTGATGTGGCATTCAGAGTTGCCTTACCAGATTTTCGTTCCCGGTTGACGTGGCATTCAGAGTTGCCTTGCTAGCTTTTCGTTCTCGGTTGACGTGGCATTTAGAGTTACCTTGTAATCATATACATATTTCCCCTAGTGTTCTAACACGAATAATGCGTGTTGGAACACTGGAAGTCTTGTATCTTCGAAGGTTGCACCGATGAATTGCTACGTAAGCCTTCACTCGGTAACATATTTTGCTTTCCCCATAGGAATTCATGTTTTTGAGCGAAAGAATACCTGACAATCCTCTAGTGCTTTGTGCTTATGAACGATCGTGTGACCTTTGTTCGGTAGCAAACGTAACTTCCCGGTGAGAATTTTCTAATGATGCAAAGATTACCTTATCGCCCCCGAATAAAAACTTGTCATCAAAAGGTCTTATTACTGCTGTTTTTGTAGTATACTTGTGGTCGCCACCTCGTTAGAAACCCTTGATGAGGATTTGAAGGTCGAGTTGTGATCATATTTGAGTAATTTTAGTATGGTTGGACTCGTGGTTGAATGGGTGTTCGTAGGCTCGTGTTGATTGTATCGAACTGTTTGTGGCTAGATTCGAGGCGTTCGAAGGCCGATGCGTGAGGCAAGGGCTTATTGGAGTAGATATTTGTACGATTTGAGGTAAGTAACACTTCTAAACTTAGTTCTGAGGGTATGAATCTCTGAATTTCATGTTATGTGATCAGTGTTGAGGTGACACACATGTTGGGTGGCGGGCGTGTGGGCGTGCACCGTAGTAATTATGACTTAGTCGATTTCGTGGGACTGTGTAGTCACCTTATCTAAATATTATTAATGTACTCTATGTGTTAGAGCACTTGAGCTGTGAATTTTGTTAGAAATCATGTTTAGGCTATGAGCTAGTACTATTGGGACCCACGGTGGTCGTTCTTTTGTTGTTGAGATTATTTGCTTAATTTGCAGTTACGTACTCAGTCGCATTCATTATTGCATATCATATCTCAGTCTCTGTATCATTTATTGTCATATCATGTATCATTGATTTGGGCTTCTTAGCATGAGTATGGTGAGCCCGAGAGACTAGAGAGATTGATGACTGAGTTGGGGCCTGAGAGCCGTACTGTGAGTGAGTTATGTCGATCGGCTTGTGCGTCGCAACAAGCCTTATGGCTATATGTGGATCGGGTTGCATGCCGTAATAAGACTTATGGATATATGTGGATCGGATTGCACGCCGCAACAAAGCTTATGGCTATATGTGAATCGGGTTGCATGCCGTAACAGGCCTTATGGCTATATGTGGATCGAGTTGCACGTCGCAACATGCATCGAACAGTGCTGAGTGACTGAGTATGACGAGCGAGAATTGAGACAGTCGGATTGAGTGCGTTAAGAGTGTGAGTACATGAGATTTTCAATGTGTTGCATCACATACAATATTTATATTGTCATATAGATATAGAGATGTCATATTCCTCATATCAGTCACACTTGGAATATTTTATCTGTGTTGAACTTAACTGTTAAACGTGGAAGCATGTCTACATTTTCTGTACTGTTAAACTCTGTATTCGTGCTATATTAGTTGGGTTCGTCACTTCTTTCAGCCCAAAGGTTAGACTTGTTACTCATTGAGTTGGTTGTACTCACGCTACACCCTACACTTTATGTATAGATCCAAGTATTTTCAGGCACGGTGGTTGCTGATCTTGGAGTTTTTGCTCGTTCGGAGATCATCGAGGTAGCTGCTTTAGCGTCCGCAAACCTTGACTCTCCTCCTTTATCTCTTAGTTTTACTTATGTTTTTCTACCTTTCTAGACGGTGTTTCAGACTATGTTATTGTATAGATGCTCATGTACTCAGTGACACTCGAATTTTGGAAAAATTATATTCGAGTCGCAGTTATTTATATCGGCTATTTATGAGGGTTATTACTGTTAAACTTGCTTTATCTTATTTTTAATAGAAAATGCCAAGTTTTATTGTGAATGTCGGCTTGCTTAGTTCTGTGATAAATGCCATCACGACATATTGAGTTTTGGGTTGTGACAATTGTATAGTTATGTAAAGGAGGGAGTCTCAAATTATAGAGGTGCACAGTATTTTGCTCTAAAGGGAATTTATCAACTATGAAATAGATCTAAATGTTCCTTTCAGGAAAATTAAAAACGATTATGATAAATATTTTACCTTCTTTTAAGTAATAGGTAAATCCAAAATAAAAAGGAAATCAGGGCAAACCCTAACGATTTTGTCTAATTTAGCCTAAATTGTTTTGACAAAGCTTGATCTACCTTTTTTACATAATTTTCATCACTGCTACAACTTGGGTTGAACCCTTCTTAAATCTATTTTCAATCACACTGAACCATTGACTCTGATATCACTTGTTGGGATCAAAATAACAAGGTATCATGCGAAAAATAACAAAACATACCTTTAACGAGATAGATCGGACAACAAAGAGCATTATATCAAAAGATAACATTATAATGTGGTTTGATCAATTGATCTATATTCATATGGGAGGAGAAGAACCTTCTATTATATAAAAGAGACTACAAAAATATTGGGAGAATAATTCTCCCTCTAAACATGACTCTTCAACTCTAAAGGATTATATTGTGGATGCTATTGTATTGTATTGTTGTGTGAAGAAGGGATCCTTAATTTATAAAGGTCCACAATCTTTTTTTTCAAGAAAGAAATCTATCAAATATGAAAGAGATCTACATTTCTCTTTTATAAAAAGTAAAATTAATTATGATAAATATCTTGCCCTTCCTTCAAGTATAGGTAAATCCAAATATGAAAAGAAAATCAGGGCAAACTTTAACACGTATATGCTTTGAAATTTCACATCTATACTAGAAAGGCAAACCACCTAGTGATTCAAAGTAATTTCTAAACTTGGTAATGATTACTGATGTCACACGGACAAAATAAAGATGACTCATTTACAAGTTTATTTTATGTTTCAAAATCACAAACAACTGCCTCGCAGTCTTGTAATATTCAGCTTTCAACCATGCAGAAATCTCTTCGCATTTTCCTAAAGTCCTCACGAACATTTCATCTGCTATTTTATTTCCAAAATGTTGGGTGAATATTCCTTCTAAACCATCCCTCAAGTGAGTTACGAAACTCGTTGCATCAATCTTTGACCGGGGATATGTTAGCTCTATTCTCTGTACGCTAAAAAAATTATTTTTTTTCACCACTTTAATCATGTCTTCAGCAGATGGAAAATATAGTGGCAAATTAAATGAGTCAACTAGAGATTCATCTACAATTTCCTGTATGGAAAAGAAAGAAAGTACAGTTCAATATAGAAAGGTGTCAATATATACTTTTTGAAACATACTAAAAAAAAGGTTTCACAGTATAAAATGATCACGGAAGGAGTAGTACTAGATTGGCCAAGAACCAAGAAATTTAGCATATACTCCTTCCTTCGCATCTTATGTGATAGTGTTTGACTTGAGCATGCAGTTTAAGAAAGAGAAAAATATTATTGAAACTTGTTATCTAAAATATGCCATAAACATATGTGTAGCTATAAATTATGTCATAAAGAGTAAAATAAGAAGTATAAAAGTGAAATTATTTTTAAATATAAAAATATATCATTCTGTTTTGAAGGAAATAATGAATACAAAGAAAAATACGTTGTCAGAGTGAGTATATATTATGATTGACTCACCTGATTGACTATATTAATAAGACTAGACTCAAGAAATGTGAGCATTCTATCACCGAGTTGTGAGTGATGTATTTCACTCGGAATAGCTGGCAAAATAAGAACAATTAAAACCTCCATGAATAATCTCCTCAGCCCTTGCAGTCAAGAATACTTTCATGTCCTTATTAAATTAGTCAACATAGGCATTCCATAATGAAGCAGAGGCGCCTATATAATGAATTCTTCCCTTATTCTTCTCCATCAACCCTTTTGGCAACCCATACAACCACTGCAATGCATAAGAAGAATACGCGAAATGAAGAGAGCACGATGGGAATAACCGTCCATAGAAAGAACCAGGAACTGCAGCTACAAAGCATGGTTTCTCGGAAGGTAGGGATTCAAATAGGGTAATGAAATCGTTAGTGATATGATCATTGAAAAAAACATGGAATTCGGGACTCGTAGAATCGAGAGATTGAGAATGATGCTTATCCTTTATCGCTTCTACAATATTTTGCATTGCATAGAAAGTGTTTGGTCCAACTGAACATCCAAAGTCTACAATATGAAATGTGTTTGAAGTGGATATTTTGGTATGCGTATCTAGCTTTTCAACGATTGCCTCTCTGATCATCCCTTTCACATTATCTGCAGCATCTTTCTACAAAATATTATTTAAAAAGTTTAACCATTAATAACTTCCTAGCTTTGATTTCAAATTGAAGGTCATAAGCATATCCAAGTGTAAATCATGTGTAACCTCAACATTAAATCTAGCTAGATGATCAGTAATATATATGCTCCATGATTTCCTTTGTCAAGTCTTGTATCACAAGAATTTAAAGATCATAACCACTCTGTATTAGACACATTTTACCAAAGTTCAACACAAATTTAGTTAATTAGTAAATGAGCCAACTTAATTTTACATCAACACAAATTTACCTAACTGTAATCAGCGAGAATAACTTGATGTCTTTCTATTCATGAATACAAGAGATTTATACACTTACACAAGACTCTATCAAAGAAACTAAATCAAACAAAATAAAGAAAAATATCCTAAGGATCAGCTCCTATAATTGAGTCACCTATCTATGAAAAGTAATCTATTTACAGCTCACTAATAATTCTGTAATACTCCCCCTCAAGCTGGAGTATAGATATTGATCATGCACAACTTGTTACAAAGGTAATCAGCTCGAGTTCTATGCAACACTTTTGTGAACAAATCGGCTAGTTGCTCTTCTGTCTTCACGTAGCCAGTGGGTATCAAGTTTTCATGTATCTTCTCATGAATAATATGACAGTCGACCTCAATATGTTTAGTTCTTTCATGATACACCAGATTTGAGGCAATATAAAGAGCAACTTGATTATCACACCATAGTTTTGTTGGTGTATGATGCTTCAACCCAGTTTCAGTTAAAAGATTATGTATCCATATAATCTCACACGTAGATTGTGACATAGATCTGTACACAGATTCTGTACTAGATCGAGATACAACACTTTGCTTCTTACTCCTCCACGACACCAGGTTCCCTCAAACAAAGAAACAATAGCCTGTAGTAGATCTTCTATCAATTTTAGATCCAGCCTAATCAATATCTGCAAAACACTCAACACGAGTATGGTCGTGATTACTATACAATATGCCAAGTCCAGGAACTCCTTTCAAGTAACATAGAATTTGTTCCAAAGCTGCCCAATGTTTGACCATAGGCGCGGATATGAATTGGCTAATAACACTTACCGCAATAGTAATATTTGGACGAGTCACAATGAGGTAGTTTAAATTTTCAACTAACCTCATATATTTCTATAGATCATCAAAATGATCGCCATCATCTTTCATAAGATGCACATTAGGAATCATTGGAGTGTTACATGGTTTGGCTGCCAACCTTTCAGTTTTCGCAAGTAGATCAAGAATATAATTTCTCTGAGGCAGAAGAATTTCCTTCTTTCTTCTATTTACTTCTACTCTCAAAAAGTATTTCAACTGACCCAAGTCCTTCGTATGAAACCTAGTGTGTAAGAAAGACTTGAGGGAAGAGATCCATGCATAATCACTTCCTGTTTTGACAATGTTATCAACGTATACAACAAGGAGGATAGTACCAGCTATTGATTAATGGTAGAAGACTGAGTGATCATATTTGCTCATATTCAAGCCAAACACCTGAACTACCTTACTAAACTTTCCAAACCAAGAACGGGGACTCTGCTTTAAGCCATACAATGACTTTTTTAAATGACACACTTTCTCATACTCCCCCTGAGAAATAAAATCAGGTGGTTGCTCTATATACACTTCTTCTTGAAGATTACCATGAAGGGATATATTTTTTATATCCAACTGATATAAATGCCAATTTTCAAAAGCAGCTAGAAAGATGAACAAGCGAACATAAGTGAGCTTGACAACTGGAGAGAAGGTGTGTGAATAATCCACCCCATAAGGCAGAGCACACCCTTTAGCCATATTCTAACCTTAAGTCTTGCCACATTACCATCTGGATTAACTTTAACTGTGAAGACCCACTTACATCCCATTGGTTTCTTTCCCTTCGATAAATGTACCAAATCTTATGTGTGACTTTCCGCTAAGGCGTGTATTTCCTCAAGCATTGAATTAGACCATCCATGATGATTTAAAGCCCCATTCACTATTTTGGGTATAAAGATGGAATCTAGAGAGGCAATCAAAGATCTAGACGTAGAGGATAAGTGGTTGTATGATACAAAATTAGCAATGAAATATGTGGATTTGCAAATACGTATACCTTTGCGAAGAGCAATAGGGAGGTCAAGGTTTTCAGAAGGATCAGGTGGCAGAGGATCTGATGACGAAGAAACTGGTGCACGACATTGTCATTGATCTCTTTTCTCCTTGAGTAAACTTGAACAATTGGCGGTCTTTATAGCGTAGATGGAGCAGGTTCAGAGGGCACAATAGTCGATTGGTGCTTAATAAAAGAACTGGGAGATGGAGGAACAACATCATTTGATTGTTCTATCAAGGCACAAGTAACCTAATAGACTAACCACTCATCATCCTCCCCTGACTCGTAGAAATAAGAGGTTCATAGAAGAATAGTGTAGCCTATGAAAATACAAAATCAGTTGACACCAGATTTTTTCCAAGTTTAGTAAAATAACACTGATACCCCTTCTGAAGACAAGAATAGCCCAAAACACACACTTTAATGCCCTAGGATCCAACTTAGTAACAGATGGTCGAACATCGTGAACATAACATGCGTTTCCAAATACTTTAGGTTCCAACGAAAATAGTGACTTGTTTGGAAAAAGAACACTATAAGGCACATCACCAACGAGCACAGTAGATGTCATGCGATTAATCTGAAAACAAACCATTGAGATCGTATCACCCCAAAACTATTTAAGAACCTTCATTTGGAACAAATGTGCTCGAGCTATCTCAAGTAGCTGCTTATTCTTCCTCTCAGCAACTCCATTTTGGGATGGTGTATCAACACATGAATATTGATGGAGAATAACGTGTTATCTCATGTAAGACTGAAACAATTCTGACATATGTTCTTTAGCGTTATCACTCCTTAGAATACACACTGAAGTATTGAATTAAGTTTTGACTTCAGCACAAAAGTGAGTAAATACTTCAAAGAGACTCTTCATAAAATAAATCCAAGTCATTCGGGAAAAATCATCTACAAAAGTAACAAAATACTTATGCCCAGGTTTGGAAACAACAGGACATGGTCCCCAAATATCAGAATGAACTAACTCAAAAGCTGAATCAATCCACTTATTAACCTTGGACCTATTGAGTTGCGGCGGTGTTTTACGAATTGACACTCAAAGTCCAATGAAGAAATAATCTACAATTGAGGACAGAGCTTCTTCAACAAAAGGTAGAGAGGGATGCCCCAATAGATAGTGTACTTCAAAAGGAGATACGACACTAGAGCATGCAATAGACTGTGGCTCCCATTCTCCAAGGATGTAGATAGATATCACCAGATTAATATCCTTTACCAATAACCTGCTTCGTTGTAAGATCTAGAAATAAACAATGATCGAGAAAGATTGGGATATAACAATTAAGGCCTCTGGTGATTTTACTAACAGAAATCAAATTAAAGGCCAAATTTGGTAGACTTAACACATATGATAGGGTAAAATAAGAAGTTGGTTTAACAATCCCAGATCCAACCCTACTACAAGTTGATCCATCACCTACAGTAATCGGAGAGGGTGCTTTGTGTGACCAAAAGCTAGAAAAAATATTTGGATTACCTGTCTTGTGATTTATGGCACCTGAATCAATTACTCATTTATTTGAAGAGGTGATAAGACATGTTTTATCTGACCCAGAAAAAGCAGTAACTGAAGAAGAATCCTTAATTGATTTCTGATATTGAAGGAATTTCAAAACGTCATCCGAAACCAAGATTGTTGGATTAGGAGTTGTAGCATTATTTTCTCCTTGCTTAATTTTATAGCAATTCTTTTTCCAACTAAAACTCACAATCAAAGAAATCGACAAAGCTTTGCAGTAAAATCAACTCCTCAACATGCACAAAACAGAGCCAACCGGAGAGAGGCCAAGTTAAAGTCTCAACCAACTTTTAGAGAAAATCAATATCAAAATTAAAGTAGAAAAAACTGAAAGCTTCTCTACCAAACTGATAATCTAAATCGGCCAACAAGGAGGGAAATCAGGCAACAACTTGACTAAATAAACCAAAGTGATGAGCTAAAGAAACTTCATTGACAAATAAGATAGTACCAAATGCTAATGAACACAAAGAGGCCACCAAATTCAAGCACTGCTAATTGCCAAAATCAATTGAAGCTAGCAAACCAAGACGAATAATAACATACCAAAAACTTATTATGATTCAGATACAAAACTATCCAAATATGACGATAAAGAAAATGTTTCAGATTTGACCGATTGAGATAACATGGACAGTTTCTGCTTTGAGAAAACAGGGACAACTGTGGTTTGTTGGTCAACGAACCACTACAGCGTGACCTGAAATAAAGAGGTAACATCGGGACAAAAACCAGACACAAAACCGACGTATCATGCGCCTCCACACTCTGCCAGACAGAAACTTTCTGGAAAACTCCTACCGGCGCGTGAGACTCAAGCACGCCAACTCCAACGAGGTATTAATCCCAACTTTGACATGTCTCTGATACCATGTAAATATAGAGAATAACTTGTTGTCTTTCTATTCATGAATGCAAGAGATTTATACACTTACACATGATTCTATCAAAGGAAACTACATCAAACAAAATAAAAAAAATATCCTAAGGATCAACTCATACTGCTTTTACATGGCTTTTTGGTGTTGTCCCTCCTTGTCTATCTTTTAATTAATGTGGTACTTATATTGTTCTGAGCCGAGGGTATATTTGAAACAATCTCTCTACCTTTACAAGGTCCGCATACACATTACTCTATTCAGACTCCACGATGTGGAATAATACTGGGTATGTTGTTGTTGTTGTTATTGATGTTGTTATTGTTGTTGTTGTTGTTGTTATTGTTGTTGTTGTTGTTGTTGTTGTATCCTAAGGATCATCTCCTATAATTGAGTCACCTATCTATAGAAAGTAATTTATTTACAACTCGCTAATTATTCTGTAACACTAACATAAGCGAGTTTGGACACCAAATATAGCTCTAAATAATAAATATTACTTGGAGAACACATGGTAAGAATTAGTGTGATGACCCAAAAGGTCATCTTATATTTTAGAACTCGAATCTGTACTCTTAATCCTTAAAAGTCTCATTTTTACCCTCCTCAATTTGCGTGCACAGTCCGGACAGATTTTCTAAAAGCTTTTATGTTGAAAATTTATGAAAATAAGAATTTATGCCTTAAAAGTTGATTTTAATTGACTTCGGTCAATATTTTTGGTAAACATGCCCGGATTCGTGTTTTGACAGTCCCGGTGAGTCTGTATCGAATTATGGGACCTGGACATATGCCCGGAATCTAATTCGGAGGTCCCTAGCTTGAATTATGAATTTTTAATGAAAAATTAAAAGTGTGGAAATTATTTGTTTTAAGAATTGATTGATGTTTGGCATTGTTAGAATCAAGTCTGTATTTTGGTTCCGGAACCGGGTACAGATTCATTATGATATTTAAGACTTTTCTATGCAATTTGGTGAGAAACGAAGTTGATTTGACGTGATTTAGACGTCCAGTTGAGAAAATAGAAATTGTAAAGTGTTCTTGAGAATTTCATTTGATTTGGTGCTAAAATCGGAGTTCTAGGTGTTATTTTAGCGATCGATCATGCGAGCAGGTCCGTATGATGTTTTTAGACTTGTGTGCATATTTGTTTTGGAGCCCCGAGGGCTCGGGTGAGTTTCGGGTAGGCCATAGGATGTTTTGGACTTTGAAAATCTGGTATTTGGCTGCATCAGGTGTTCTGGCAGGTCCTTCTTCGCGTTCGTGAAGGTACTCTCACGAACGCGAAGAGTAAACTGGTCAGCTGAAGTTTTCTTTTTCGCAAATACGAAGGCTTAGTCGCGAACGCGAAGCGATGGGGGCGTTACCCTTCGCGAACGCGACCAGCTCCTCGCGAACGCGTAGTGTTAGGCACACGTGGGGAAGAGTCGATCATTCCTTCATCGCGAACGCGGGCAATGTCTCGCGAACGCGAAAGCCGGGGGTTATCCAATGCGAACGCGCACACGGTCTCACGAACGTGAAGGCTTGGCATCCTAAACTCTTCGCGAATGCGATAGTGCTCTCGCTAACGCGATGAACACTGTCGCCCAGCACTTAACATAATCCATACATGGGATTTAGGCAAAAATTCATTTTTCTCAACAACCAAACGGTGTGAAGAGATTTTTCAAGAGCAATTTCTTTTCCAAAGTGTTGGTAAGTAATTCTAAACACGTTTCTTTCAATTATCCATTATATTTCTTGAATTATCAACCTAAAATCTAGAGTGTTTATGGTAGAATTAGGGGTTAGGGTAGAAACTAGGAATTTCGAAAATTTGGTGGTTTAGACCTCAATTTGAAGCCGAATTCTAAAACTAATTACATATTCGGGCTTGGGGGTGAATGGGTAAATGGATTTTGGTCCTAACCTCGGGTTTTGACCAAGCAGGCCCGGAGTCGATTTTTTGACTTTTTAGAGAAAATTTTGGGAAATTTAATTTATATAATATAATGGATTCCTTTAGCAATATTTGATATTATTGAGTCATATTTGGAGGTAACTTCCAAAGGAAAAGTTGTGATTGAGAATTAAGTGGCCTTCAGAGCGAGGTAAGTGTCGTGTCTAACTTTGGCTTGAGGGAATAGGTATTATGTGTTTATTTGCTACGTGTTTGGTTGTTACATACGATGTATAGGTGAGGTGACGAGCATCTATGCGTCGTTGTCGCGTCATAGCCCGCGAGTGAAATTTTATTCTTGTCTATTTTGTAGCCTTAAATTCTATGATCCATGCTTAGCGGGTTATTTGTAATGTTGGGTGACTTATATCTGGTTTCACTGCGATTTGGTAACTTTCGAATATTGATTGAAGGTTGTGGTTACATTGTGCTATTGATTATGGGTAAAATATTGGTTTCTTTGTGATACTCCGATCTATCCGTTGTTATTGATTCTGTGATTTGTGAGAAAGAGTGTAAAGCACGAAGGGTGATGCCGTGCATGCATTATTTATATTGTGAGGAAGAGTGTAAAGCATGAAGGGTGATGTCGTATATCTTATGAGAGTAAAAGCACGAAGGGAGATGACATACCATTCTATTTATTTATTTGGTGAGGTTGAGAGTAAAAGCACGAAGGGAGATGACATACCATTCTATTTATTTATTTGGTGAGGTTGAGAGTAAAAGCACGAAGGGAGATGACATACCATTCTATTTATTTATTTGGTGAGGTTGAGAGTAAAAGCACGAAGGGAGATGACATACCATTCTATTTATTTATTTGGTGAGGTTGAGAGTAAAAGCACGAAGGGAGATGACATACCATTCTATTTATTTATTTGGTGAGGTTGAGAGTAAAAGCACGAAGGGAGATGACATACCATTCTATTTATTTATTTGGTGAGGTTGAGAGTAAAAGCACGAAGGGTGATGTCGTGCAGTTTTCCCTTGCTATTTTATTTGCTCAATTTGTTTATGGATTTTTGGTTTAATTTTGTTTTTTCATTATTTTCACTCTTTATATTGTATTCCCTCCCACTGTGTATCCCCTTCCCATTATTTCTGCGTTATTTCTTTATTTACTGTTGTTGTCACTAACATGATTATAGTGTTTAGGTTATATGAGGGTGTCTTGTCCTAGCTTCGTCACTATTTCGCCAAGGTTAAGCTTGATACTTACCAGTACATGAGGTCGGTTGAACTGATACTGCACTCTGCAATTTCTTTATAGATTTTGATACCTGCTCGGGTTGATCTAGATTTCGCTATTGGTCCGTTGTCCGGAGACTCAAGGTAGATCTATCGGCGTTTACAGACCTTGAAGTCCTCATTTATTATTTTTGTTCTACTGTTTCTTTCATTCAGATAATTGTATTTCTTTCAGACTATTACTTATAATAAATTCTAGAATGCTCATAAATTGTGACTCCAGATTCGGGTGGTAGTAATTAATATAGTTTTATGATATTCCGCATTTATTATATTTCATCTTAGTTAATTATTGTTAATTACTGAATGGAAATAAGGAATTGGTTTAATGATTCACTAGCATTGGCTTGCCTAGCAAGTGGAATGTTAGGTGCCGTCACGGTCCCGTCGGTGAAAGATTTCGGATTGTGTCAGTTGGTATCAGAGTACTAGGTTGCCTAGGTCTCACGATTTATTAGCAAGCTTAGTAGAGTCTGGAGGATCGGTACAGAGACGTCTGTGCTTATCTTCCAGAGGCTATGAAGTTTAGGAACAAGTTTCACTTCTATTCTTCTCTGTCGTGCGATTTTGCTTTCTCAATGCTGATTGAACGCTTCTACTCTTGTTCTCTCGCAGATGGCGAGAACACGTACCACTTCCTCAGCAGAGCAGTAGCTAGAGCCTCTAGTGGCAGCTCCTACACGGGGCAGAGGTCGAGGTCGTGCCAGAGGTAGAGGCAGGGGCAGGGCTCAACCTAGAGCCCGAGCAGCAGCCCCAGCAGTGGAGTCTCAGATAGAGCTTGACGAGGAGGTTCCAGCTCAGACTGTTCCTATCGAACTAGCTCAGGTTCCGGAGAGGTTCATTGCCACCCAGTACTTCAGGACGCTTTGGTATGTTTGGTTGGCCTTATGGATAGTATGGCCCAGACTGGCGCATTTCCCATGGCACCAATAGTTTCTCAGGATCGAGGAGAAGCCCATACTCCCACCACTCCCGCTTCGGAGTAGATAGCTCCCCAGTATCAAGCTCCAGCAGCTCAGCCAGTCGGATTAGTTCAACCGGTTAATGCGGCACAGGTCAGATATGGGCTAGATATGTCTTCTGAGGCTTTGTGGAGATTCAACAAGTTTATCAAGCTCTTTCCTGTTCACTTCAGTGGTGCTCCTTCAAAGGATCCCAGGAGTATCTTGACAGTTGTCATGAGGTTCTACGGAACATGGGTATAGTGGAGACCAATGGGGTTGATTTTGCTGCATTTTAGATGACTAGTTTTGCCAAGAAATGGTGGAGAGATTACTTGTTGACCAGACCAGCTGTGTCGCCTGCTCTTACTTGGGACCAGTTCTCTCAGCTCTTCATAGAGAAGTTTCTGCCTATCATATTGAGAGAGGAGCGTTGCCGTCAGTTTGAGCGTCTCCAACAGGGCAGTATGACTATAACTCAGTATGAGACCCGTTTTATGGATTTGGCCCGTCATGCTATTATTCTTCTTCCCACCGAGAGAGAGAGAGAGAGAGAGAGAGAGAGAGGGTGAGGAGGTTTATTAATGAACTTGCTCAGCTTATCAGATTGCAGAAGGCTAAGGAAACTGGGAGTGAGGTTTCTTTTCAGGCGGCTGCTAATGTCGCCAGACGAGTCGAAATGGTTCTTACTCAGGGAGGTCAGGGGTCTAACAAGATACCTCATTATTCCAGTGAGTTCAGCGGTGCCTCATCTAGAGGCATGAGTACCTTTGGTAGAGGCCATCCTTCCAGGCCATTTCATTCAGCGCTCCTGGCATCCCACGGTGTCTCGGGTGGTCGTGGCCCTCAGATGCATTATTCCGACCAGCTAGCATGCAGTGCACCACCAGCTCCTATTAGTGCACCTCCACTCCAGAGTTATCATGGTGGTTATTCAGGTCGATAGGGTTAGTTTCAGGGTCAACAGTCACAGTAGCCGAGGTTATGTTATACTTATGGCGATCTGAGGCACGTTGCTAGATTTTGCCCTCGGGTAACGGGCAATTCACAATATCAGGGTTCTCGTGCCATGGTTCCGGCACCAGTTGCTACACCACCTGCTCAACCAGAGGCAGGGGTCAGGCAGCCAGAGGTAGAGACTAGACTGTTAGAGGTGGAGGTCAGACCGTTAGAGGTGGAGACCAGTCAGTTAGAGGCCGTCCCAGAGACATTATTTAGGGTGGTGGGCCCCAGCACCAGTGTTATGCTTTCCCAGCCATGCTTGAGGCTGAGTCATCTGACATTGTTATCACAGGTACTGTTTCAGTTTGCAGTAGAGATGCTTCAGTTCTATTTGATCCGGGATCTACTCACTCCTATGTGTCATCCTATTTTTCTTCCTATCTGGTTGTGCCCCGTGATTCTTTGAGTGCTCATGTGTTTGTGTCCACACCAGTGGGAGATGCTATTATTGTAGATCGTGTTTATCTTTCGTGTGTGGTCACCATTTTGAGTCTTGAGACTCGTGTAGATCTTCTACTTCTCGACATGGTTGAATTTGATGTCATACTGGGTATGGATTGGCTGTCACCCTATCATGCTATATTAGATTGTCACGCCAAGACGTTGACCTTAGCCTTGCAGCGGTTGCCACGATTAGAGTGGAGAGGGACTCTTGGCCATTCTACCAGCAGGGTTATCTCTTATGTGAAGGCTCGACATATGGTCGAGAAGGGGTGTCTAGCTTATTTGGCTTATGTCCGCGATTCTAGTGCGGAGGTTCCTTCCATGGATTCAGTGCTGGTTGTTCGTGAGTTTCCAGAGCTGTTTCCAATAGTCCTGTCGGGGATGCCACCTGACAGGGATATTGATTTCTGTATTGATTTGGCTCCGGGCACTCAGCCTATTTCCATTCCGCCATACCATATGGCCCCGCCAGAGTTGAAAGAATTGAAGGAGCAGTTGCAAGATTTGCTTGATAAGGGCTTCATTAGACCTAGTGTCTCGCCTTAGGGTGCACCTATATTGTTTGTGAAGAAGAAAGATGGATCGATGAGGATGTGTATAGATTATCGGCAGTTGAACAAAGTCACCATCAAGAACAAGTATACACTGCCGAGGATTGATGATTTATTTGATCAGCTTCAGGATGCCAAAGTGTTTTCAAAGATTGATTTGAGATATGACTACCATCAGTTGAGGATTAGGGCATCCGATGTTCCTAAGACAGCTTTTCTGACTTGGTATGGGCATTATGAGTTTCTAGTGATGTCATTTGGGCTGACAAATGCCCTAGCAGCATTCATGGATTTGATGAACTAGGTGTTCAAACCCTACTTGGATTCCTTTGTGGTTGTGTTTATTGATGATATCTTGATCTACTCCCACAGTCGAGAGGAGCATGAGCATCACCTTCGGATCATTCTTCAGACTCTAAAAGACAACCAGTTATATGCTAAGTGCTCAAAATGTGAGTTTTGGTTGAGTTCAGTTGCTTTCTTGGGTCACATTGTATCAGCTGAGGGTATTCAGGTGGATCCTAAGAAGATTGAGGCAGTTCAGAATTGGCCTAGACCCACATCAATTACATAGATCCGTAGTTTCCTGGGTTTGGCAGGCTATTACTATCGATTTGTAGAGGGGTTTTCATCTATAGCAGCCTCGTTGACCAGATTGACCCAAAAGGGTGCCCCGTTCAGGTGATAAGACGAGTGTGAAACGAGCTTTCAGAAGCTCAAGATAGCTTTGACTGTTACCTATAGGTTCAGGATCTTATAGAGTATATTGTGACCCATCTCGTATTGGTCTGGGTGCAGTGTTGTTGCAGGGTGGCAAGGTTATTGCATATGCTTCGCGGCAGCTGAAGGTTCATGAGAAGAATTACCCTGTTAATGATCTAGAGCTGGAAGCCATTGTTCATGCGCTGAAGATTTGGAGGCACTATCATTACGGTGTGCCATGTGAGGTATTCACTGATCATCGGAGCTTGCAGTATTTGTTTAAGCAGAAGGAACTCAATTTGAGGCAGAGGAGGTGGCTGGAGCTATTGAAAGACTATAATATCACTATATTGTACCATCCGGGAAAAGGCCAATATGGTGGCCGATGCATTGAGTAGAAAAGCAGTGAGTATGGGCAGCCTTGCTTATATTCCAGTTGGTGAGAGACCACTAACATTGGAGGTTCAGGCCCTGGCCAACCAGTTCGTGAGGTTAGATATTTCTTAGCCCAGTTGTGTTCTAGCATGTACAGTTGCTCGGTCTTCTTTGTTTGAGCACATCAGAGATTGACAGGATGACGATCCTCATCTACTTGTCCTTAGAGACATAGTGCGGCACGGTGGTGCCAAGCAGGTTACTGTTGGAGATGACGGAGTTTTGAGGATGCAGGGTCCTATTTGTGTGCCTAATGTGGATGGACTTCATGAGTTGATTCTTGAGGAGGCCCATAATTCCCGATATTCTATTCATCCGGATGCTGCCAAGATGTATCAGGACTTGAGGAAATATTATTGGTGGAGGCGAATGAAGAAGGACATAGTTGCCTATGTAGCTCGGTGCCTAAATTTCCAGCAGGTAAAGTGTGAGCATCAGAGACCTAGCGGTTTACTTCCGAGGTTAGATATTCCTGAGTGGAAGTGGGAGCGTATCACTATGGATTTTGTTGTTGGACTCCCACTGACTCGGAGCAAGTTTAATGCAGTTTGGGTCATCGTGGACAGGTTGACTAAGTCAGCGCATTTCATTCTTGTGGTAGTTACCTATTACTTGGAGCGGTTAGTAGAGATTTATATTCGGGAGATCATCCGTCTTCACGGTGTGCCCATGTCTATCATTTATGATCGAGGTACGTAGTTTACCTCGCACTTTTGGAGGGAAATACAATGTGAGTTGGGTACGCGGGTTGAGTTGAGCACAACATTCCATCCTCAGACGGACGGGCAGCCTGAGCGTACTATTCATATCTTAAAGGATATGCTCCGCGCTTGTATCATAGACTTTGGAGGTTCTTGGGATCAGTTCTTGCCCATTGCAGAGTTCGCCTACAATAACAGTTACCAGTCGAGCATTCAGATGGCTCCCAATAAGGCATTATATGGTAGGCGGTGTCGGTCGCCAGTTGGGTGGTTCGAGCCGGGAGAGGCTCGATTGTTGGGCATAGACTTAGTACAGGATGACTTGGATAAGGTCAAGATTATTCAGGATCGACTTCGCACAGCTCAGTCCAGGTAGAAGAGTTATGCCGACCGTAGAGTTCGTGATGTTGCATTCATGGTCGGAGAGAGAGTGTTACTTCGAGAATCACCCATGAAGGGTGTAATGAGGTTCGGAAAGAAGGGCAAGTTGAGCCCTAGGTATATCAGACCTTTTGAGATTCTGGAGAGAGTGGGAGAGGTGGCTTACAGGCTTGCGTTGCCACCTAGTTTAGCAGTTGTTCATCCGATATTCCACGTGTTCATGCTTTGAAAGTATCACTGCGATCCGTCCCATATGTTAGATTTCAGTTCTATCTAGTTGGACAAGGATTTGACTTACGAGGAGGAGCCGGTGGCTATTTTTAGCTAGGCAAGTTTGCCAGTTGATATCAAAGAGTTACCATTCAGTTTGAGTGTAGTGGAGAGGTCAGCCTATTGAGGCAGCTACTTGAGAGTTCGAGTCCGATATGCGGAGTAGATATCCCCACCTTTTCACTAGCCCAGGTACTTTTCTATGTCCGTTCGAGGACGAACGGTTATTTTAGAGGTGGAGAATGTGATGACCCAAAAGGTCATCTTATATTTTAGAACTCAAATTTGCGCTCTTAAGCCTTAAAATTCTCATTTTTACCCTCCTCAATTTGCGTGCACAGTCCGGGTAGGTTTCCGAAAAGCTTTTATATTGAAAATTAATGAAAATAAGAATTTATGCCTTAACAGGTTGATTTTAGTTGACTTCGATCAATATTTTTGTTAAACGCGTTCGAATCTATATTTTGACGGTCCCGGTGGGTCTATATCGAATTATAAAACATGGGCGTATGCCCGAAATCGAATTCGGAGGTCCCTAGCTTGAGTTATGAAATATTAAAAGTCTGAAAATTATTTATTTTAAGAATTGATTGATGTTTGGCATTGTTAGTATCGGGTCCATATTTTTGTTTCGGAGCCCGGTACAGGTTAATTATATTATTTAAGACTTGTCTGTGAAATTTGGTGAGAAACGGAGTTGATTTGACATGATTCAGATGTCCAGTTGAGAAAATAAAAATTTTTAAAGTGTTCTTGAGAATTTCATTTGATTTGGTGCTAAAGTCAGAGTTCTAGGTGTTATTTTGGCAATTCGATCGCGCGAGCAGGTCCGCATAATGTTTTTAGACTTGTGTACATATTTGGTTTGGAGTCTCAAGGGCTCAGGTGAGTTTCTGATAGGCCACAGGATATTTTGGACTTTGAAAATCTGGTATTTTGTTGGAGCATGTGTTCTGGCAGGTCATTCTTCGCTTTCGGGAAGGTACTCTCGCGAACGCGAAGAGTAAACTGGGCAAATGAAATTTTCTTCTTCGCGAACGCGAAGCGATGGGAGCGTTACACTTCGCGAACGCGACCAGCTCCTCGCGAACGCATAGTGTTAGACACACCTAGGGAAGAGTCGATCGTTCCTTTATCGCGAACGCGAGCAATGTCTCGCGAACGCGAAAGACGGGGGGTGGGGGGTAGCCTACGCGAACGCGCACACGATCTCACGAACGCGAAGGCTTGGCAGCTTATACTCTTCGCGAATATGATAGTACTCTCGCGAACACGATGAACACTGTCGCCCAACACTTAACAGAAACCAAACACGAGATGTAGCCAAAAATTCATTTTTCTCAAAAAGCAAACGGTGTGAAGCGATTTTTCAAGAGCCATTTCTGCCCCAAAGTGTTGGTAAGTGATTCTAAATCATTTTCTTTCAATTACCCATTACATTTCTTGAATTATCAACCTAACATCTAGAGTTTTCATGGTAGAATTAGGGGTTAGGGTAGAAACTAGGAATTTCGGAAATTTGGTGATTTAGACCTCAATTTGCGGTCGGATTCCAAAATTAATTACATATTCGGGCTCGGGGGTGAATGAGTAAATGGATTTTGGTCCGAACCTCGGGTTTTGACCAAGCGGTCCCGGGGTCGATTTTTTGACTTTTTGGAGGAAATTTTGGGAAATTTAATTTATACAATATAATAGATTCCTTTAGCAATATTTGATATTATTGAGTCATATTTGAATAGATACGAGTGGTTTGGAGGTGAATTTCAAAGGAAAAGTTGTGATTAAGAATTAAGTGGCCTTCGGAGTGAGGTAAGTATCGTGTCTAACTTTGGCTTGAGGGAATAGGTATTATGTGTTTATTTGCTACGTGTTTGGTTGTTAAATACAATGTATAGGTGAGGTGAGTAGCATCTATGCTTCGTTGTTGAGCCATAGCCTGCTAGTGAAATTTTATTCTTATCTATTTTATAGCCTTAAATTCTACTATACATACTTAGCGGGTTATTTAAAATGTTAGGTGACTTATATCTGGTTTCATTGCGATTTGATAACTTTCGAATATTGATTCAAGGTTGTGGTTACATTGTGCTATTGATTATGGGTAAAATACTGATTTCTTTGTGATACTCTTATCTATCCGTTATTATTGATTCTGTGATTTGTGAGGAGGAGTGTAAAGCACGATAGGTGATGCCGTGCATGCATTATTTATATTGTGAGGAAGAGTGTAAAGCACAAAGGGTGATGTCGTGTATATTATGAGAGTAAAAGCACAAAGGGAGATGTCGTGCCGTTCTATTTATTTATTTGGTGAGGTTGAGAGTAAAAGCACGAAGGGTGAGGTCGTGTTGTTCTATACATTTAATTGGTGAGGTTGAGAGTAAAAACATGAAGGGTGATGCCGTGCAGTTTTCCCTTGCTGTTTTATTTGCTCAATTCGTTTAAGGATTTTCAGTTTAATTCTGTCTTTTCATATTTCTCACTCTTTATATTGTATTCCCTCCCCCCCACTGTATGTCCCTTTCCCATTATTTCTGCGTTATTTCTTTATTAACTGTTGTTGCCACTAGCATGATTATATTGTTCAGGTTATATGTGGGTGTCTTGTCCTAGTCTTGTTACTATTTCGCCGAGGTTAGACTCTACACTTACCAATACATGGGGTCAGTTGTACTGATGCTGCACTCTGCACTTTCTATGCAGATTTTGTTACTGGCTCGGGTTGATCGAGATTTCACTATTGGTCCGCTGTTCGGAGACTCAAGTTAGATCTGTCGGCGTTCATAGACCTTGAAGTCCCCGTCTATCTTTTATGTTCTACTGTTTCTTTCATTAAGACATTGTATTTCTTTCACACTATTATTTATAGTAAATTCTAAAATGCTCGTGAATTGTGACTCCAGATCCGTGTGGTAGTAATTAATACAGTTTTATGATATTCCGCACTTATTATATTTCATCTTAGTTAATTATTGTTAATTACTGAATGTAAATAAGGAATTAGTTTAATAATTCTCTAACGTTGGCTTGCCTAGCAAGTGAAATGTTAGGCGCCATCACGGTCCCGTCGGTGGAAAATTTTGGGTCGTGACACTTAGAGTATTATTTCTATTTATTAAAAAAAAGGAAATAAGGAAATAAGCACTCACCCTCCAATTTCTGTAAGTTATTGGAACGGAGTAGTACATTCGAAAGCTTGATTGAAAAATTCTTAATGGTGATAAAAAGTTGTATTAAAAAGGAAACAAAACAGTGGTTTAACAAAGTATCCGAATGGCATAAAATGGTTAAACTTACCTGCAATAGGGAGTTTTTGGTGTAGCTGTAGGCACCTTCACCACCCTTCATTTATTTCCTTTTCTTGACCTTCTCTTTTTGTCTCTCTTAGTTCTTGCTAACAGCCTTAATTTCCCAAAAGCTTGCAAATATTGATTAAGGAATTGCAGGGGATATATAACTTTGCACGCAAAGTCTTACGTGCAAAGATAATAATTTTGACGTAACCTTAGATCTGTTTCTTGATGTGTTTAATAACTGCTTGCTTATTATTAATATTCTATCGGTTAAGCTACGTGATAAGTGAAACCTAGTTGTATTAAAGTAGTGATAATGTGTATCATATATGAGAAAGATAAAGGAAATTACTATTAATTACATTTACAGGCAATATGCTTTGAAATATATCTCTGTTAAGAAAGTCGAAAATATTTTTCATGGATTTAATGATTGAACTATTAATTTGAAATGAAGTGAGCATAATGTAATATAAGGTTTTCAGCAGTTTTGATTCGACCACTAACCCATATAGCTTATTATGTTTAGAGGAAATTGTATGACAAAGATTAAATAAATAAATGTTTCGAACATTTTCGCTTTTTTCCGCTAATGATTGCTTTTTATTGTATATTTTGGTTTATTTGTGTTAGTGGTCTACATTTCAGTTTATTTCTTTAATATTTGGAGGTTGGGGATTTGCTCTGTTTGGAGATTTGGATTGTATTTGAAGGATGTTTGATTAATATAGTTTGTTGGATATTGATGTAACGACCCGACCGGTCGTTTTGAGCTCTAGCGCGTTGTTCGACGGTTTGAGGCCTTTGGTAGGTTCACTTCATGTATTATGACTTGTACGCATAGTCAGAATTGAATTTCAGGAGGTTCGGAGTTGATTCAGATCGAAAATTCTCATTTAGAAGCTTTAAGTTGGAAGAGTTGACTAAGGTTTGACTCTTGAGTAAACGATCTCGGAATCGGGATTTGAAGGTTCCAATAGGTTCGTATGATGATTCTGGACTTGGGCGTGTATGTTCGGGTTGGGTATCGGGTCGCCCGGGAGTATTTCGGCGCTAATCATGGAAGGTTGGCATTTTGAAAGTGTAAGGATTTCTTAAGTTTGATTTGAAGTGAATTTGACAAGTGAGGCTTGCTCAGTTGGTAAAAGCACCTCCACCCACTACCGTTAGGTCCTGGGTTCGAGTCACGCTGGAGGAGAAGTGTGAAAACACTATAGATCCTCCTGATTTGGGAGGGGTTTAAAAAAAAGTGAATTTTTATGTTATCGATGTCTGTTTGGAGTTCCGAGCCTTGGAATAGGTTCGTGTCGTAATTTGTGAGTTGTGCGTAAAGTTTGGCGTCATTCCGGGATGTATAAGTATAATTCGGATGCTTTCATCGAAGTTTGAATGTTTGAAAGTTGAAAGAAGGCTTCGATCGTCGATTCATAGTTTTGATGTTATTTGATATGATTTGATGCCTCGAGCGGGTTCGTGTTATGTTTTGGGACTGGTTGGTGTGATTGGACAGGGTTCTAGGGATCTCTAGTGTTTTTCGGGATGGTTTCGGACCAAGTTTGGATGATTGATGTTGCTGGTTTCTGGGCATCTGGTTTCCTCTTCCGCTATCGCGAAAGGTCAAGTTTGGAGGGTGAGTATTTTCTCTACCCGTTCGCGAATTTAAGGCTGCGATCGCGAAGCTTGGAAGGGTTGTGCTACACGAACGTGTGAGAGGAAATGCGTTCGCGAAGAGGGAAGGGAAGGCTTGAGAATTTCCACGCATTGTTCATCGCGATCGCGTGAGGCTGGCCGCGATCACGCAGGTTTGGGTTGCAGAACATCGTGTTCGTGACTGGTTGTCTGCGTTCGCGTAGGCCATTTTTGAGGGCAGTGAATTTTGGCATTCGCGATCACAAAGGTATTTCCGCGGTCGCGAAGAGGACGAGGACTGGGCAGATTATTTTAAGTCGGAATTTTGCTCATTTCACTCATTTCTCTCTTGGTTTGGGCGATGTTTTGAGAATTTCAAGGGGAGATTTTCATCATCTATTGCAAGGTAAGTAATTCTCACACATTGTAAGATAATTACATGGATTTCATAAGGAGTTAACATGGAAAATTATGAAATTTTGAAGAAAAACCTAGAAATTATAATTTTGGATTTTGACCACGATTTTGGAAATGAAATTAGTAATAAATCATATATATGAGTTCATAATGTTATGGGTAAAGTTTATATTCAAACATTTTCGGAATCCGGACATGTGGGCCCGAGGGTTGACTTTATTGACTTTTCGAGCGGAGTTTGGAATTGTTATAAAGTGATTAATTATAAGCATTTGAGTATATTTTTGATTGATTTGCAAATTATTTGACTAGTTTTGGACCGATGAGCATTGGTTTGAGGAACTAGAGAGGCGTTGGAGCTAGTTATGGAACTTCAATGCGAGGTAAGTCTCCTGTCTAACCCTGTGAGGGAGAATTTACCCCGCAGGTGCTATTCTTGTTGTATGCTACATGTTGTGGGAGCTGCGCATGTATGAGGTGACGAGTGTCTGTGCGTATGCTAGAGTTCCTGATTATGTCCGGGTAGGCTTAGGTTCACGCCATGCTTTAGTTGTATTATTTGAGTTATCCTTGCCTGTATAATTCCCTTATTTCGCGTTGCGAGCTGAGACTAGACTTGCGTAGAGTGATAGACTCGCTATTGTAGAGATTTGACGAGCTACTTGATTTGCCGTGAAATAATTGTGTTTTCCCTTAGGAAATTCTCTCGCGTTCTGCGTTTGCATTGAAAAGCTTCTTTACATTTCATAACTCACACGTATCTTCATAAGTGGGGTCAAGGACTCGTTAAAACTTCATATTCGAATGGGATTGGGTCGTTCACCTCGGCAGTATCATATTCTCATGGGTGCGGGCCGTTCGCCTCTGCAGTATAATAGATGCATCTATGGTTCGTGCCTTTCGACCCTCGGCAGTGTATACATTACTATGGGATCGGGTCGTTCGCCTCGGTATTTCTAAAAATACTCTTATGGGATCGAGTTGTTTGCCTCGCAGATTTATGAAACGCTCTTATGGGATCGGGTCATTCGCCTCGGTAGCGTCATGCGTAATATTTGATAAGAAGCCAACGTATCCGTGAGTTTTGCTAATTTGAGTTGTGACGATCTATCTGGTGGGGACCATTTTGCATATATACTACGGTTGAGGAGGTGGCCGATAACTGAGAGCTTGTATTTACTGTTCAGAGGAGGATCGTACTACGTACCTATATGTTTACATTGTTTATTTACTTTTACCATGCCTCATAGTTGTTTACTTTCTATTGCGCTAGATATATTGGACCACTAGTAAATGTTGTTGTCGACTCCACGTCACAACTTCTCGGGGGTTAGGCTAGATATTTACTGGGTATGCGTTGATTTACGTAATCATGCTACACTTCTGCACTTATTGTGCATGTATATATATATATATATATAGTGGTCTTATTTTGGGCGCAGAGGCGCGGCTATTACGGGGACTTTACGGTAATTTGCATTTCATGTTATGATCCGCAGCATACAGGGTCTCCATTAGAGTCATTTACATTCTCATGTCTAACTTGTATTCGAGACAAATATTGTATTTTAATATATTTTTTAGTAGATGCTCATGCATTGTGACACCGGATTTTGGGGGTTCGTAGTGGAGGTTTACTATTGTAGTCACATAATTATTATCATTTTATCTTGTAATTCATACTTTATACGGAAATTGGTAAAAAGGATCACGGGTTTGACCGAGTACCAGATTTTTACCTTATTTATTTAATGGGATTTATGATTTAAAAATATTAAAATGAGTAATTAAGTTAAAAATTCACCGTTGGTTTGCCTGGCGGCGACGTTATGTGCCATCACGGGCTATAGAGGATTTTGGGTCGTGATAATTGATGCACATTGTTTACCCAAAAAATGGATAGAGTTGAATTTGTATATAGTTCTAAGGGTACGTAGTATAACTTGACACAAATCGTAAAAGTAAGAAGAAATATCAAATAGTGACTATAAAGAATGAAATACAAACCAAGTTGAATGGAGAATGATTTATGGAGAAACTAGATAAATCAATGTATAAAGCTCAAAAGGATAATCTCCTCAAAATGAGAGTGTCTAAATAATATCTGAGTTATATTGTATCAATGCCTTGATGATCCCCCCTTACATAAATAATAGTCATCCTTCTTATAGTGGAGAGATCCTACTTTGGATATAATTAAAAATACATAGTGGGGAACCCATGATAGATTAGTTTTTCCCTGATTCCCGCCGAGATTTTCTCCCTTAGTGCAGCTGTAACGGCTCTTATACCTTGGCTCGATCTTGATCGGACTCGATATTGACTTGAGCTCGATATTGACTCGGGGCCCGGTACTGACTTGGGCTCGGTATTGGTCGGTCTCTGGCTCTTAAGCTCGATAACTCCGCTTCACATCATAGCTCGATATTGACTCGAGCTCGACAATGACTTCGAGCTCGGAATTCGATCGGTTCCTAAAATACGAGCTCGGTGACCTGGCTTAAGATCTCATCATGATATTACGAAAATGCTCCTCGGTCCACTATGTTCCAATGTTGACTAATTGTATGACGGACGAAACCGATTTGACCATATACAGATAGTCCCCTCATTTCTCGAGAAGAATGTGTCGAGAAACGACATGATTTTTCAACGGCTTGACTGTATATACAATGACGTTTGCATCGAGCCTGACCATGACATACGTGATAGATGTCCCGTCGGTTTAGTTACCAAAGCATTAAATGCGTGTCAGACAATGGTCGGCCACTACTCAGATTAAACCGCCATTGCCCAATCTATAAATAGCCCCTCTCTTCACTGTTTCTCACTTTCAGATCTTCAAATCTCCTAAGTTCCTTTTCGCATCTTCTGAGTTTTTCGTCTGGAAATTTGTGATTTTCATTGCAAATTCCTTCTCTAAACACCAAATACTTCCTATCTTCGTCCACAAAATTATAAATGGCAAAAACGTCTAAACTTGTTCCGCAAAAAGAGGTCACTTCTTCATCTTGACCCGCTGGTGGAGAAGATGTGGAGGAGCCTCACCCTAAGAAATTCATTCCGGTGGGGTGTTTAACTGTAGGTGATTTTAAAATTGAAACGCCTTCTCCGGTAACGGGCCGATGTAAGCCGATGTCGAGGTACCGGTGTTTGATTACCGAGAGAGTTCTCGAGAAAGTCATACAAGAATGCAACTAGAACAATAAGCTCATAGTAGTCCCATCACCTGACGAATCAATTACCACCCACGTGGAAGGGTTCTTAAGTATTTACACTTATCTTTTCACGTTGGATCCTCTCGACCCCGTCATCGTCGCCTTTTGTAAGAGGTACAATGTGACCCTTGGCCAGATCCATCCTTCCTTTTGGAAGATAGTGATTCTTCTCTTATTTATCTCGAGCAAGATCGAGGGGCGTATCTTCACCCTCGATCACCTTATGCGCCTTTATAGTCCCCGACTTTACCGATGATGGTTAATCAAGCTTGCTCGCCGAGCAACCAAAGTGGCATTCTCAAGTATTGATGAGACTTGCGATCGGGGTTGGATGGGCCGTTTTGTCCAAATCAAAACCTCGGACCTGATCCCTGTCGACAACTTGCCGTTTCCTGAGAAATTGAATACGAACCGTGAGTAAACGTTTCCCTTTGTTCATTTTAATTATGTGACTGCCGTTCATTTTGTTGATCCATTTTTCGTTTCTTGTCACAGTCCTATCTCGGATTCCGGAATCGATTCGAGATTTAAACAATGGATTGAAGGTCTGGTGCTGCAGAGACCGTACCCCGAGCGTGCTTGGATCGAATTATCAAGGGGTCGATGGGAGGCCCGTAGTCATGGTAAGTCTCTTTCTTAATCTGTCTATTATTTGTTCTTCTTTATTTGCTTATTCCCGTTTTTCTTGAAGGACTCGGGAAGGATGTAGCCATGAGGCCCTCATCTGATGATGAAGAGGTTCCTGCCCCAAAGCAGGTTAAAGAAAGGAAGATAACAATGTACCGAGCTCCCCGAGCTTCGAAAAGAAAAAACCGGCTAAGAGATCTCGCAAGCCAAAGGGGGGTTCCGGTGTCATGCCTTCGGAAGTGGTCCGCCAATTAAGGGACGAGCCCCAAGAAGGAGAAGTGGATTTAGCCTGCGTACGGGCTAATGTTGTGATTCAACAGTCTTCTGATTTGGTGGAAGTAAATCAGGGAATCCTGGACATAATCCCAGAACAAGAAGAAGTCGAGACTATCCCTTCTCGAGCTAAGATGATTGAAGGGGAGACCGAGGGTAGGACTTCTCGGGTAGTAGAAGATATTTCGAGGGATGAGCTCGGGATAGTTGATATTAGTGGATCTCCTAAGATTTTGGATGCCATGATTCGAGAGGCCAGCATGTTGGAAGGTCGGTCCTATGAGGGCATTTAGGAGTCGACCGATATCCATGATTTTCTGGAGGGGGCTCGAGTCAGCTGCTTCAGAGGAGGTTACCGGTTTTGGTGGAATGCCAATACCCAAGAAATCATCATGGTTGGTCCTGCCAAGCCTTCATGAGTTCACAAACTGGTGGACCGATTCCCAGTCCCGAGCATCGATCCCGACCGTAGGCGGAAGATAGTGTTCTCCGTACCTGAGGATACCCGAATTGTTTCTCCCCCTGTGGGGATTGCTAGTTACCTTCGGTCCTTGGTGACCGAAGAGGACCAATCAGTGATGAATGCAGTGGGGCCCGCCTGGCTTTTCAACGTGGCCCAACATGCTTTGAATCGGGTAACTCTGATGGCACCTTTGCTGTTTTATACTTAAAATTGTAGGTAATTCTAACATTTTTCCTTCTGTTTATAGGCTTCGGTGTTGCATCATGAGGCCTTTTTTCGAATCCAAGAGGAGCACGATGTTGAGGTTCGGAGCCTCACTGAGAAGAGTGACTCTTACAAGTTCCTTAGTGAAAAACTTCGAGCAGATTTGACAGCAGCTCGTGAAGAGCATGAGGAGATGGCTAAGTAGGTATTCCGAATTTTCCATGATAGTGAAGATGAGAAGGAGATAACCACTAACGATCCGATTCTACAGGTTCGACAGAGGATCGAGCAGATCAGATGACTTAACTCATAGGTAGATGGGCTACTAGATGAGGCATAAGAATTTAAAAAGAGTATGGATATCCTTGCCTAGAAACAGGAAGCCGCTCAAGCTTAGTTGGAGTAATCTGAAGCCCAACTTCGATCTGCGAAAGAAAATGCCTCGGGGCTAATCGAGAAGGTGAAAGAGCTTCAGCATCGGTTGGATTTGGCCATTTTTGATAAAGCAGGCTTGGCTAATGAACTTGAAGTGGCCAGATCGGAGGTAATCGAAGCAAATAAAAGAGTCGATGCTAAAGTGGCTCAGTTCAGGATCAATGTTGAGGTTAACCAAGCCAAAGCCAAGAGTATGGTTGAACATACTAAATGGCAAGCTCGGAGAGAATCTCTTGAGGAAGTCAGTGCTCGGGGCTTCGATATTGGGGCCGCAATTGAAGTTGCCAGGGTGGAAGAGAACAAGACTCGATGGCTGGCCTTTCCTGAGGAAGACTCCGATAGTAAGTCCGAAGGTGAGGAAGATGCCGAGGATACGGCCTCTAAGGAGGATCAAGCCATTTAGGACCTTAGGTAGTTGTTGCCTCCGAGGCAGGTTTTATTTTTGTAAAGAACTTCCGAGTTGCCTTTGTACAAGATTTGCATATATGTAAAACTTTCTTCCTTGCAGCAAAATAGCCTTTTAAGCTAAAATATTTAGAACTTTGAATTATCGTTGCCTTCGGGCTTTGTGGGTAGTCCCTTTCGTTTATCGGGTACGAATTAAGGTAGCCTTCAGGCTTAAATTATTGAATGAATGTTTGTTTGAACTCGAAATAATGAGTATCCCTTAGGCTTAGTAGTCGAGTGAGTGATTGCTCGAACTCGAAGTAAGAGTATCCTTTAGGCTTTATAAGGTAGTGCTTAGGCTTTAAGGTCGAATGAGTATTTGCTCGAACTCGAAGTAATGTATCCCATAGGCTTAGTAGTCGAGTGAGTGATTGCTCGAACTCGAAGTAATGTAGACCGTAGGCTTTATGGTCGAGTGAGTGCTTGCTCGAACTCGAAGTAGGAGTGGCCCTTAGGCTTAGTAGTCGAGTGAGTGATTGCTCGAACTCAAAGTAATGTAGCCCATAGGCTTAGTAGTCGAGTGAGTGTTTTCTCGAACTCGAAATAATGTAGCTCATAGGCTTAGTAGTCGAGTAAGTGATTAGTCGAACTCGAAGTAATGTAGCAAGTAGGCTTTATGATCGAGTGAGAGCTTGCTCGAACTAGAAGTAGAAGTAGCCCTTAGGCTTAATGATCGATTGAGTGATTGCTCGAACTCGAAGTAATGTAGCTCATAGGCTTTATGGTAGAGTGAGTACTTGCTCGAACTCGAAGTAGGAGTAGCCCTTAGGCTTAATAGTCGAGTGAGTGATTGCTCGAACTCGAAGTAATGTAGCCCGTAGGCTTAATGGTCGAGTGAGTGTTTGCTCAAACTCAAAATAATATAGCCCGTAGGCTTAGTAGTCGAGTGAGTGATTGCTCGAACTCAAAGTAATGTAGCCCGTAGGCTTTATGGTCGAGTGAGTGATTTCTCGAACTCGAATTAAGATTAGCCCTTAGGCTTTAGTGATCGAGTGAGGGATTGCTCAAACTCGAAGTAATGTAGCCCGTTGGCTTATATGGGGCTTGAGCTCATTGATTTTTCGGTTGGCAATCCCCGATTTATGGGGTAATGGTCGGCCCTCAAGCATGTTTGCATAATAGATCACAAAATAGAGGATTGATTCTGAGATATGAGATATCGGCAAAGAAGAAATTTTTCTTTATGTCATTATACATGTGTTCATGTTTTGTACTAGGGGTCGAGCAAACTACACCAGCATGGTTCATTTTGACCATTTGGCTCTTACAATTTTTCCTATTGAAACCCTATTTTTGCGAAGTAACTTCCTTGCCTTGAACTTGATAATCGAACTTGATATATTTGAGGGTAATGCCCCCCAGTATTCGAGGTTCATTGTAAAGAGGCATCAGATACTGTTGAATTGTTCTAAGTTAGCACGATCAACGGTTGCCTCATTAAAAACCTTGCCAAAAAACCCATTTTAGACAAAACTGTTCTAAGGAAAAAAGAGTGCAACGTGTGCTTTCAGGCCTAAAGGCTCCGAGTTGAGTGATCCATCCTTGTCTCTGATCGAACACCTGCAAGGGTTAATTTTTGAAATATAAATGAACATAGGAGAGTCATACCTTAACATTAGTATCGTTTTAGGTGCGACACGTTCCAATAGCTTGGTAGTTGTTTGCCGTTTATTACACCGAGCTTCTAGGATCCTTTTTCGACGATTTCGAGAACCTGATACGGTCCTTCCCAGTTCGGACCCAGTTTTCCTTCATTTGAATTTCAGGTGTTGAGGGTGACTTTCCTTAGCACTAAGTCCCCGATTTTAAAATATCGAAGATTGGTTCTTCGATTATAATACCTTTCGATCTGTTGTTTTTGGGGCTAATCGGATGAGATCCACTTCTCTTTTTTCGTCCAATAATTCTAGGATCGTGTTGATCATCTCGTTATTTGATTCATCGGTTGCATATCAAAACTTGACGCTAGGTTCTCCGACCTTAACCGAGATAAGAGTTTCGATTCCATAAACTAACGAGAACGGTGTCGCTCCGGTACTCGATTTTGAGGTTGTGCGGTATGCTCATAGGACTTCGGGTAGTATTTCTCTCTATTTGCCTTTAGCGTTGGTTAATCTTTTCTTAAGATTTTGGATGATCATTTTGTTATTCGATTCGGCTTGTCCATTCCCGCTTGGATGATACGGTGTCGATAGGATCCTTTCGATTTTTTGGTCTTCGAGAAATTTGGTTACTTTGGTTCCGATGAATTGTTTTTCATTATTACATACAATCTCGGATGGCATCATGAACCGACATATGATGTGGTCCCAAATGAAGTCTATCACCTCCCGTTCTCTGAATTTCTCGAAAGCCTGTGCTTCATCCCATTTAGAGAAATAATCAGCCATAAACAAAATAAACTGAGCCTTACCTGGGGCCGATGGGAGGGGGGCGACGATGTCCATTCCCCATTTCATGAAAGGCCAAGGAGATAGGATCGAGTGGAGAAGTTCCCTGGGTTGATGAATAATGGGTGGATGTCTTGGGCATTTGTCTCATTTTCGAACAAACTCCCTGACATCTTTGTCCACAGTGATCCAATAATATCCTGCTCTGATTATTTTGTGGACTAATGAATCGCCACGGGAATGATTTCCACAAGTGCCCTCGTGAATCTCACGTAGGATGTAGTCGGTATCTCCCCGTCCCAAACATATTGCCAGTGGACCATCAGACATCCTTTTGAATAGCGTTTCATCATTGGATAAGGTGAACCATACAACTTTTGTGCGTAGAGCTCTCGATTCCTTTGGATCCAATGAAAGTTTCCCGTTCTTGAAGTATTCTATATATTTGTTTCTCCAATCCTAGGTTAGACTCGTGGAGTTTATCTCGGCATGAGATTCTTCAATTACCGATTTTATTAGTTTTACTGCAGTCCCCGATTGAGCTTGTCATCCTCGACCGAAGAACCTAAGTGCGCAAGAGCGTCGGCCTCACTGTTCTGTTCTCTAAGCAGATGTTGCAAAGTACATTCCTTAAATCGATGTAGAGTCACTTGTAATTTATCCAAGTACCTCTGCATTCGATCTTCTTGGACTTCGAAAGTCCCATTGACTTGATTTACCATGAGGAGAGAATCACATTTAGCCTCCACGACCTCGGCTCCCAAGCTCATAGCTAGTTTGAGACCTGCAATCACGGTCTCATATTCAGCCTCATTATTAGTCAATTTTGTAGTTTTAATAGACTGTCTAACTATATTACCTGTGGGCGATTTTAGTACGATACCCAGTCCGGACCCCTTTGCGTTCAAGGCTCCGTCCGTAAAGAGGGTCCAGATTCCCGAAGAGGTATCCAATTTTATCAGTAATTCCTTTTCAATTTCGGGTACCAATGCCGGAGTGCCACGAAGTCCGCTAAGATCTGAGATTTGATAGCGGTTCGAGGTCGATACTCGATGTCGTACCCGCCGATCTCGATGGACCACTTGGCCAATCGACCTGAAAGCTCAGGCTTGTGTAAAATATTTCGTAGAGGATAAGTCGTCACAACATGTATCGGATGGTACTGGAAATATGGTTTTAGTTTTCTAGAGGCACTTATTAAAGCAAGCGCTAATTTTTCTAAGTGTGGATATCTAGTTTCAGCCTCACCTAAAGTTCGACTGATATAATAAATAGGGAATTATGTATCTGTTCTTCTCGAACTAGGACTCTACTTACCGCTATCTACGAAAAAACTAGATACAGATAGAGTTGTTCGTCTGCCTTCGGGGTATGAAACAATGGAGGGCTCGTTAAATACCGTTTTAGCTCTTCCAAAACCTGCTGACATTCTGGAGTCCATGAAAAATTGCTTTTCTTTTTAAGCAGAGAGAAAAATCGGTGGCTCTTATCCGAGGATCTCGAAATGAATCGTCCTAGGGAGGCTATCCGTCCCGTTAGCCTTTTCACGGCCTTTACATTATCCAGCACTGTGATGTCCTCGATTGCTTTGATTTTATCGGGGTTAATCTCAATTCCTAGATTGGACACCATGAAGCCGAGAAAGTTGCCCGAGCCAACCCTGAAAGCACATTTTTCGGGATTGAGCTTCATATTGTACTCCCTTAGTATGTCGAAAGTTTCTTCAGATGCTTTAAATGGTCCTCTGCTCACAGGGATTTAACTAACATGTCGTTAATATAAACTTCCATTATTTTTCCTATTTATTTTTTGAACATTCTGTTTACTAGGCGTTGATAGGTTGCACCGGCATTTTTTAGGCCGAATGGCATTACATTATAACAATAAGTCCCCGTACTTAGTGATAAATGAGGTCGTTTCCTGATCCTTCGGGTTCATCTATATTTGGTTATACCCGGAATATGCAACAAAAAAGCTGAGAGTCTCGTGGCCGGCTGTGGCATCGATCATACGATCGATATTAGGCAAAGGAAAAGAATCCTTAGGTCATGCTTTATTCATGTCTTTATAATCTATACACATTCTAAGTTTGTTCCCCTTTTTAGGGACTACCACCACATTTTCCAGCCATTCAGGGTACTTTACTTACCGAATGGACCCTATTTTAAGAAGTTTGGTTACCTCGTCTTTGATCAAGGCGTGTTTGACCTCGGACTGGGGAATTGTTTTTTGTTTTATCGGGTGGAACCTTGGGTCCAATCTTAGCTTATGAGTGGTGATTCCCGATAGGATCCCTATCATGTCAAGATGGTACCAAGCGAAACAATCTATGTTAGCTATAAGAAATTGAATAAGCTTTTTCCTGAGTTCGGGATCTAACCCCGTGCCATGGTTTACCTTTTGTTCGGGCAGATATTCGATTAGTATGACTTGCTCTAGTTCTTAGACCGTAGATTGAGTAGCTTCGAAAACATCGGGGACCACGAAGGATCGAGGGATCCTATGTTCATCATCTTCGTCAGTCTTCCGATTCTTTAATTAGGTCGGAGCTGACGTTTGTGATTGCTATTTGGTATTCTGTTCCTCCTTCGAACCCGATCCTTTTGCAGATGATAGTGAAGATATCAGAGTTGCTTCTTCAACGGAAAACATTTCTCTTGCGGTCGGTTGTTCTCCATAAACTGTTTTGACTCCCTCCGATGTTAGGAATTTCAGAACCTGGTGGATGGTCGAAGGTACAACTCTCATATTGTGGATCCACGGCCTTCCAAAAAGGGCATTGTACCTCATATCGCCTTCAATTAATTGAAACTTTGCTTCTTGGATGGTTCCGGCCATATTTATTGGTAGAATTAGCCCACCTTTGGTAGTTTTACATGCCACATTGAATCCATTTAGAACTAAGGTTGCGGGTACGACCTGGTCCTGCAGGCCGAGCTGCTCTACGACCTTCGATCTAATAATGTTGGCCGAGCTACCCTGACCAATAACCACATGTTTAAATTTAGTTTTATTCAAAAGTACAGATATTACCAGTGCGTCGTTGTGAGGTTGCATGACTCCTTCTACATCTTCATCATTAAAGGACAGGGTCCCTATGGGTGCGTAATCCTGAGTTTGAGATTGTGTTTCTCTTATAGCCGACATCTTAGTGCATTTAAGCACCGTCCCCTAAGGGGTATCGATCCTACCAATGATCATGTGGATGGTGTGTTGTTGCTCTTCTTGTTTGTTTCGTCTGTTGAAATCCCTGTTTTTGAAATGATTTTGGTCTGGTCACTTAAAATTTCTCGAAGGTGCCCTTTATTGAATAACCGGGCTACCTCCTCTCTTAGTTGCCTGCAATCCTACGTTCTTTGTCCATGAGTGACATGATATTCACACATTTGATAGGGATTCCTCTGGGCAGGATCGGTCTGCATAGGTCGAGGCCATTTAGTACCTTTTGATGCGTCCGATAGCCAATACGATAGCGGATGCATCGATGCTAAAGTTATACTCCGACAATCGAGGTGCTTCCTTAGGTCTGGTATGCCTGTCGAACCCACTCCTGTTCATCAGCCCCCGAGATCCTTGGCCTCGATCATTTCTCTTTTCGCCTCGTACGGGGTTGTGTGAAGGTTCGCTACCCCTACGATCTCCGTTATACGTCCGGTATCGCTCCTTGTTTGGCCTTGGTTCTCGGTCAATACCCCTTTTAATATCGGACTCAGAACCTAATTGGTCATCTTCGACTCTTATTTTAGATTGATACCGATTGTGCACATCGGGCCAAGTAATAGCTGGGTACTCGATCAAGTTATGCTTCAGCCGTCGTGAAGCCATCGAACTTCGTTCGTTCAGGCCTTGAGTGAAAGCTTGAATAACCCAATCGTTTGTGACTTGTGGTAGATCCATTCGCTCCATTTGGAAGCGAGATACAAATTCTCTTAGCATCTCATTATCCTTTTGTCTTACCTTGAATAGGTCTGACTTCCTCGTCTCGACTTTTATGGCCCTAGCATGTGCTTTTACGAAAGAATCTGCAAGCATAGCAAATGAATCAATAGAGTTAGACTGTAAATAATGATACTATAGCATTCCTCCCTTTGACAAGGTTTCACCGAATGTTTTCAATAACACGAATTCGATCTCACGTCCTCTAGATCAATCCCTTTGATGGAACATGTGTAAGAGGTGACATATTCGTTGGGGTCGGTCGTTCCATTATATTTAGGAATCTCGGACATGCGAAGCTTTTTAGGGATCGGTTTAGGAGCCGCGCTCGGGGGGAAAGACTTTTGTATGAATTATTTGGAATCCAAGCCCTTCAATATCGGTGGTATCCCGGGATCTGATCAATCCGGGAGTTATATGTTTCCACTTTTTTGTTGTTTTCCTCGATCCTCCTTCTCCCGACTCTATCCGTTTTGTCAGTTCTTCGAACATCTTAACAATTTCGGGATTAGTCCCCGATTTGCTTATTTGACCTTACCCCGTTTTGTGGGTGACTTCTTGGGGAGGACTGGGCTTGAGTCTGGGCGGTGCCTGGATTTTGGCTCTACAACTGGGCTATTTCTACTTGTTAAGCATGCAACAGCTCGAAGATCATACACAAGCTGAATTCGTTTTCCTCAGCGTTTTGGGTATTTCAAGTTGCAGACCGAGTTCCACCATGAATGTTGTATTCAGAGTCGGAACGTTTGTTTTCCTCGATGGCCGCATGTGAATTGACGTCTATTGGCTCTTCGACCCGAGCTCCAATGGGATCGACGAGTGGCCTCCCACCCCCGGGGGTTAAGTTGTTGTTCTCATCTTGAAGGCCAACATCATTGTCGATAGGTATGGCCATTAATTGAGAATTCATTATTTTCAACCTGAAATCAAAGATACTCCCAAGAGCAAGTGTAAAATGGTGTGTTTTGTAGAGATTCGTACTAAACAACTACTGTTATCCTTAGCCCCACGGTGGGCACCAAACTGTTTATCCGAAAAATGGATAGAGTTGAATTTGTACGTAGTTCTAAGGGTACGTGGTATAATTTGACACAAATCGTAAAAGTAAGTAGAAATATCGAATATTGACTGTAAAGAATGAAATACAAACCAAGTTGAATGGAGAATGATTTATGAATAACCTAGATGAATCAATGTATAAAGCTCAAAAGGATAATCTCCCCAAAATGAGAGTGTCTCAATAATATCTGAGTTATATTGTATCAATGGCTTGATGATCCCCCCTTATAGAAATAATAGCCATCCTTCTTATAGTAGAGGGATCCTACTTTGGATATAATTAAAAATACATAGTGGGGAACCCATGATATATTAGCTTTTCCCTGATTCCCGACGAGATTTTCTCCCTTAGTGCGGCTGTAACGGCTCTTGTCTNTATATTTTTTAGTAGATGCTCATGCATTGTGACACCGGATTTTGGGGGTTCGTAGTGGAGGTTTACTATTGTAGTCACATAATTATTATCATTTTATCTTGTAATTCATACTTTATACGGAAATTGGTAAAAAGGATCACGGGTTTGACCGAGTACCAGATTTTTACCTTATTTATTTAATGGGATTTATGATTTAAAAATATTAAAATGAGTAATTAAGTTAAAAATTCACCGTTGGTTTGCCTGGCGGCGACGTTATGTGCCATCACGGGCTATAGAGGATTTTGGGTCGTGATAATTGATGCACATTGTTTACCCAAAAAATGGATAGAGTTGAATTTGTATATAGTTCTAAGGGTACGTAGTATAACTTGACACAAATCGTAAAAGTAAGAAGAAATATCAAATAGTGACTATAAAGAATGAAATACAAACCAAGTTGAATGGAGAATGATTTATGGAGAAACTAGATAAATCAATGTATAAAGCTCAAAAGGATAATCTCCTCAAAATGAGAGTGTCTAAATAATATCTGAGTTATATTGTATCAATGCCTTGATGATCCCCCCTTACATAAATAATAGTCATCCTTCTTATAGTGGAGAGATCCTACTTTGGATATAATTAAAAATACATAGTGGGGAACCCATGATAGATTAGTTTTTCCCTGATTCCCGCCGAGATTTTCTCCCTTAGTGCAGCTGTAACGGCTCTTATACCTTGGCTCGATCTTGATCGGACTCGATATTGACTTGAGCTCGATATTGACTCGGGGCCCGGTACTGACTTGGGCTCGGTATTGGTCGGTCTCTGGCTCTTAAGCTCGATAACTCCGCTTCACATCATAGCTCAATATTGGCTCGAGCTCGACAATGGCTTCGAGCTCGGTGACCTGGCTTCAGATCTCATCATGATATTAGGAAAACGCTTCTCGGTCTACTATGTTCCAATCTTGACTAATCGTACGAATGTCGAAACCGGTTTGACCGTATACAAACATATCTTGTGGGGTTTGTTTGCTGTCAATTGATAGGTACCGTGTTACCAACAATTTAATATTTTAGAGGATCTTGCTAACCTATTCTGATGTGAAGGTTATAATATGCAAGAAAGGCAAAAGTATAATATTTGTGATAAAATATTTGTGAACTTACCTACGGAGTCAAATGGAGCATTTAAGAGTACTAAGTAAGACTCATCCCAGCAAAATAAGAAAAAATAGTAAAAACGAACAGCTAGCAACTACAGCATAAGGGTGGTTGGCTTACAGCTGTGTTTGAGAAGTCTGGCATAAATATTAACTGTGATGCTCACTAGTGCTAGGTGTAAAATATGGAATTTGAAAGAATGAGAGCAAGAATGGCGATTTACAAGTCTTGTTAACTGTCTCTCCGAAGAGATGAGATAGGTATTAATAAATTATATTAGATAGTAATGACATGCATGTTACGTACAGTGAAAACATAGATAAATATGTTTTGATCTTTGCAGCTAGGGGCAGATCCATCATGATATTATCGACGTGGAGCATAAATATATGTATAAGAGTTCATTATAGGTACAACAAAGAGTAGATATAAACTCATAACTTTAAAAATATAATAAGTTCAATGCTAAAAACATTAAAGGTTGAAGTCATAAAGTTAAATTCTGAATCCGCCTCTATTTGTAGCATTATGCATTAGTAACTAATACTGTGCTGGTATATCGGACCGTGCACAATAACTCGTGTCAGCTACACTTCTGAGTTGACTATATGTTAGGAGTGCTAAGTGCAAAGTATTCTATATTTGGACTTGGAATAGAGAGACAAGCATGCAACCTATATGTGTATGAGTTCACTCGTCCACCTAGAACTTTTTAGTTTTTTTTTCCTTTTTTATATGTGAAAATGGTAGAAATTCTACTTATCCTTTAATTTCCTAGCTTGTTCTTGAGTTGTAACGATCCGACTGATCGTTTTGAGCATTAGCATTCCATTCGGTGGTTTGAGACTTTAAGTAACTTCATATTATGTTTTGTGTGTATGGTTGATTTTGATTTTCGAGCGGATCGGGATTGATTTGGAAGAATGATTCTCGTTTTAGAAACTTTAAGTTCAAAGAGTTGATCAAGGTTTGACTTTTGGGTAAACAGAATCAGAATCGGGTTTTAATTATTCCAATAAGTTTGTATGATGATTTCAGACATGTCCACAAAGTTTGGTTAAATTACGATGAGTTTTGGATAAATTTGGGTCGTATGGTGATTGTTTTCGGTTTCGACGTAGATTTGAGCACAAAAGTTGCCATATTGAGCAAACGGCCTTCGATTCAAGTTTTGACTAAACTATTACATATGTATCATAATTTTGGAACCATAACAACTGAAATCATCAAGTTTGGACATTGCATGAGAATTTATGGTCGTTTTACTAAGAATTGAGTTGCCAAAGTTTTCAGATTAATTACGCAATTGCCACTGGATTCGTATTTAAAAATCTGCACTATTTTCAAATATTGAAACCAACATATCTCCTTCATTATAAGGTCAAATGGAGTGATTCAAAAGCTTAACTTCACTGGAATTGCACGAGGAATCAATTGAAGGTATTAAAAGTGAGTTTTGGGATCGTTTGACATAAGAAATGAGGTAGAACAACTGGACATTTTTTGCTATTAATATAATATTTTTGGAGTTTTTTTTTCTCATCTTGAAAGTTTGAGTTTGGGAAAATTCAATGATGTTCTTCAAGTTTCTTCCATAGGGTAAGTGTTTTCTACCCGGTTTTGATTATATTCCGTGATTCCATCTTCGTTTTTAGCATTTGATTGATGATTTCAAAAGTGAAATTGGAATTTGTTTTCTAAACTTCCTAAAGTGAATGTTTGAGTTTTGAACACCGATTCAGAGTCGGAATTGAGTGAAATTAGTATGGTTGGACTCGTAATTGAATGTGTTGTCGACTTTTATGAGTTTTGTCGGGTTTTGAGGTGCGGTTCCGAATTTGACTTTTTGGTTGACTTTGGGTAAATGTGTAAAGATTCGACCTTTATCAATTGAGTTTGCTTCCTATGGCATTAGATGATGATTTTGAGTTGCTTTTGCCTTGTTTCGAGCCTTTCAGAGAATGATTTGAGCGGATGGCTCTTCTAGTGGATTGATTGGGCTTGTTTGAGGTAAGTATCTTGCCTAACTTTGTGTGGGGGAAACTACCCCTTAGGATTTGGGCTGATTGTGCTATTTGTTTTATGTGAAGGCCGTATACGCAAGGTGACGAGTGGGTACATGGGCTATATGTGGTGTTTGACCGGTTTAGATTATCTAGACTCTTTCCATGACTTTAATTAAATTGGCATAACATGTTATATCTCTCAGTGTTAATGTACTCTTGCATGCTCTATTTGACGTTGTTAGCACTTGTTCTACCTCTTACTTGTTATTTTGCTCTTATATACTTTAGTTGAAGTTATTGCCTTCCTTATCGTCTTGTTACCTCTTAATTGTTGAATCACTTTTAATTGAAGTTGTTATTTCGTGGAATATCATCTTGTTGAGTTATTGGTGCTGACGTTGTAATAGCCATTATCACATTGAGGGGAAGTTGTTAATTGTTGAGATACCTTTTCTTGTTGAGCATTCTCATTCATACTGTTATTGTTGAAATTCTTGTACACATTGTGGTTGAGTCATGGGCTATTTATTGTGAAAATATTGGAGTTGTCGACTTTGTGGCAAGTTATGGCATATGGACACTTGTGATGCAAGTTGTGATTGTGTTGTGATACTGATACGTATGCGGTGGTCTAAGACTAGGGGTTGATATGCAACGGTGAGATAAGATGGGCTTGATACGCATGTTGCTAGTAGGAGAACTAATTGAAGCCACGCGGTGAGATAAGGTGGGCTAAAACGCGTGTAGCTGTTACGGGAAAAAATAATTTTCAAAACTAAATGTAAGGCTTACGCGGTGATATAAGAAAAGATTATGATTGAAATTGTAAAATATGAATACGAGGCGGTACCTCAGTTGTGAAAATCATTGTATATTCCATATTGGAATAACATGTTGATTTGAACGGTCATTGTTCTTCCTTCAATCACTCATCCGCATTTTGATTGTGTTTGATTATTCGTTGTTATATTGGTGTTGGAACGATTGTGGTTTCTTGTATGAGTCATGCATTCTACGTGATTTATTATGTTGCTTTAACATGCCAATCCGTGCCTCCGTTATAACTTGGTGAATTAATTGTCAATGTGAATTTAATTACGTATAGTCACTATATTATATTTTGTTGAGTTGTTGTTAACATAATGGTATAAATAAAAGAATTCTTAACATGCTTTATTATATGTGCCTCTTAAGATAGAACTCGTTATCTCACTCGGTGCCTTATTATTCTAAATGGTTGTCGCACTTTTACTATAATTAGGTTCTCAAATTATACTCATCACCCTGTTAGATGTTTACATTACTTAAAATTGTTATCATGTTTTTCCTTAACAAATTCTATATTTAATTAATTAATTTAACTTATGTTTTGCTTTGTTTAAAAATGATACTTTTACTCAATTTTATTAATTTTTAAACTAAACCCATCTTATACTCTATTTTCGTACAAATTGTATACTATTTTACTTTACTTGATTTTTAGAATAAACTCATTATTTTATTTCACAGCTTACTTTATTCAAGATTGCTATTATATTTTAAGGTGTCTAAATATATCTTTCATTCATCTAAATTAATATTTATCATGGTTGCAAAGTACATGGTAGCGCGTGGATTTTGCCGTGCAAATATGATTGTTATTGTGGGCACGAAGTGCCATATGTGTAAGATTTGGAAATTGTGGTCCATGACTTGTGGTTTATGAGGTGTGGTGCGTCGGGGTAATTCTTGTATTAAGTCCATGCATTGGGAGCGATTTGATTATCTGAGTTGTCATCTATTTTTTCTTATTTGAGTTCATTTACCTCTCATCGATGTTCTCATTATGTTGTTTCTTTATTACTCTTTTACTACTTGCTGCCATTTATGTTTCTATTACTTCATTGTTGGTTGTAAATCAATAATTGTTTCGTCGTTGGTCTTACACTGATCTTCTTTCCATTGTTAGCTTATGTATATCTTGAACAGGTTTCTATGTCTAGTAGGGGTCTCGACATGTTCTCGTCACTACTCTACCGAGGTTAGGCTTGATACTTACTAGGTACCATTGTGGTGTACTCATGCTAAGCTTTTGCACATTTTTGTGCAGATCCAGGTATTCTGACTGTGTTGTTGAGAGTTGCATCTGCGCGGCGGGAGACTTCAAGGTATACCTGCTTGATGTTCGCGGGCCTCAGAGTCACCATCTTACTTCATTATGCTACCGTTAAATTGTAATTCAAAACAATATTGTGTTTAGAAATTCTAGTGTGTTTTACTAGTGCTTATGACTTCGTACTACTAGTTTTGGGAAATTTATACATATTGACCACTTGCGGCTATGTATGTTATTTAATGGTTTATGATAAATGATTAAATAGTTCAATTCAGTTATTAAATCAGCATGTGTTAGGCTTACCTAGTCTTAGAGACTAGGTGCCATCACGATATCCTAAGGTGGAAAATTTGGGGTCGTGACATAAGTGATGATTACCAAAGAGTAACTAGATAAAATCTGGTAATGACAAGATTTAATTTAATTCATTTTATTTCTTATGTGTCTTAATGTGGGGATCTAGCTAAGCTAATTTTTAACTGTCTTTATATGTGAAGTCTTCTTATAAGAGAGTAGAGAAAAGTGGAGTTTTTGGCCTCAAGATAGACCGTGAAACCTCTAAATACAACAAAAGAGTGATAACCAACATGTTAATTTGACTGCCCGTATGATTTACTAAAGAACGTGGTTCTTTATCGTGTTCTTTAAAGTTGAAGTAAAGTAAGCAGTAAAGTAAACACAACGATGTTTACGTGAAAAATCACCCGACTCAAAAGGTGCAAAAACCACGACCTACTACGTAGGAGGCCATATCCGTTGGTGCCATATTTTTCCTTACTATGGGTGGGTTCCCTGGGTGTTGCTTGGATTCGGTTTAAACTTCAACTCTACTAGAACAATGAGCCAAAATGTATCAATTACAAGACTGTAATTCAATACTCTCCAGTACTCCTACTACGACTATTTGATTTACAAGTTACTCTAACTTGTAAATCAAACACTCACTCCAACTCAGCAATTGTTTGTGACACTTGATTACAACTCAATTTCCTAAAACATATTCACTAGACTGACTCAAGAAGAATAGAATAATGGTACTCGACTAGAGTGAACAACATGTAATTCTTTAGTTGATGTGTAAAGGATGAATTCAAAAGTTCAAAATAAATAGTATTTAAATGCCCTGACTTTGAGATCTTCTAGGAGTCCTATACATAATCAGCTTCTCGTTTGATAAAACTAATAATGTTCCAAGGACTCCACCAGTTTTGGGACTCTTGTCTCTCACTAATTTATTCGTATCTTCTTGGAAACAACCCTTATCACATGTAAGTGCCTTCTTCCACTAAATTCGGATCTAGGTAACTTTAAGATAAAATTACTATCTTGCACAGACGCACAATCACCAACTAGAGGTGCTGGTCATTTAACCTGAGGAGCTGGATCTTAGAACAGTTATGAAACTACGTTGAAGACCTGGTTCATTGAATCATTTTATTTAAACAAACTTTGTTAATCATCAAAATCTCAATACTGAACAAATTCTCCCTCTTTGATGATGACAAACTTTGTACATAGTAGAACCAGGTAATCACAACAAGTACCATAGACAGACATGTATATTCACAACCCCCCAACCTTATCTTCCCCCTTTTGGCATCATCGAAAAAAATTAAAAAGGTGTTAGATAGATGAAGCACAGTTAATGTAAGATTCAAGCCATACAGGCTACAACAAAAGCTTAAGAATTATCAAGGCAAACCGACTAGGCTGAAGATCCAATATTGTACGAAGCATTAAAGCCGTACAAGAGAATTCATTTAGTACTGCCAAAAGAAGCCCAAGGCTTTGTCTTAACCTATTAGAACAAAATAAACTAAACATACTGCAAGCTACTCAGACTAAAACAAAAGAAAAAAAGTTAAAGCATCAGTGGGATAGCAAAAGAAAACTAAGGAGACTAGGAAGGAACAGGTTCATGGGTGAGAGGTAGAGGGGGTCAATGCTTTCACATGAGTGGAAATATGTTGGGAATGAGCTTCCCCATCTCTTCTAAGCTCTTCCCTAAGCTGTCTGGTTTCTTTTCCCAGCTCATCATTGTCTTCACAAAGCTTGGCATTCTCTTCAACAACCAACTCCAACCTCTTACTGAGCTTTGCTGCCCTGCTGCTCTGATCGCGTCCAATTGCACACCTCAATAGAGACATGAAACAGTTGTTTGTAATAATAAAACCCAACTAAGAGTCGAGGTCAAATCCCCAGGGAGTTAAGATGGGAGTTAAGGGAATATATACTAATGCACGCGATTGAATTATCTTGATTTGCACTTCCACAAAAAGGTTTTGTTTCTATTTTTAATTTTACACTAAAGATTGCAGAATAAAGAAAGAAGACTAAGAATAGTTGTTTTGAGGTTTTTAAAATTGGTAAACGCCTAGGGCTGGGACCATTGCCTAGGTATTTGCCTAGTGGGATAAAGACCTTAATGCTTGCTTTGTTGATCGGGGTGCATTATAGCTATCAACTCTCAATTACCCACTTACCTCTCGGTCAGAAAGTGGTTTTGCCCAATTTGGCTTTCTCAAGACCAAATGGGTATCACACAAAACAGTTGATAAAATCTCAAGTTGGGTTATTACTATCTCTAGGTTGAACCCTTTAATTGGGTTAATCAATCTCTCGATTGACCCAATTCCTTGTTAGCCAAGTTTTCCTAGACAAATCTCTCTTTCTCAAGTAGAGACTACGTCAAATAGGCATTAACTAATGTTTGTAACCATTAATTCTATAAATTAAAGCATGAACTAGGCTAAATAATAAATACCCAATCATAAACAAACACTAATTTAATTACCATAAGGTGAACACACTAGGGTTGGGTCACAATCCTAGTAAACATCTAGCTACTCATACTTGGGTCTGAAGAAAAAGAAAAAGAAAGACTAATTAAACTCATAATGTAAGCTTAAAATAATATAATTTATTATAAAATATACCAAAATATAGTAAACTTCCCAAAGAGGCAAAGAAAAATGGCTACAGTAATTGCTGATGTCAAAACTTGACCTAATTTCGTGAAACTCTTCTATTTATACAAGTCTGAAAATCTCGAACAAAAATACCCCTCTGAGGGTTCTGCGGCCGCACAATTCCATGTGCGCTCTGCACACTTCTTCATCTAGCAGGAGCTGGGATTATGCGGCAGCATAATTCTGAATTGCGGCCGCGAGGCAATAGTTTTACGGTCCGTTGATTATGTCTGCGGTCGCAAACTAGTCTTCTGCGGTCCGCACTTTTATGTCTGCGGCCGCAAGGCACTTCTTCTGTTGCTGCACAATTCTTATGCGGTCCGCATTTCTCAGGGACTTAGGACTTGGAAATTTGCACACTCTCTGAAGTTGAGTTCTAGGCCAACTCTTGCGGCCACACAATTCATGTGCGATCCGCAATTTGCATAAAAATCTGCCGAATTTTTCTTCTTTGTTTGCGGCCGCAGGTGGAATTCTACGGCCGCAGAATTCCTTCTGTGAACCGCACATTATATGCTTTTGTTCCCTTTTGTTGCCTTGTGCTCGGACTACTCTTCTATGAGCCAGATTTTATCTCGGGAGTCCAACTTTCAGCATTCCTGCAATTTTGCACATTTCATTAGTTTTGGGAACACAATTCAATACTTTTAGACTAAAACAAAAGCTAAAAGGCGCTAATAAGTAGTCAAAATCCCCACTTATCATACTCCCAGGTAGAATAGCAGATCTTATGGATCCCCTAGCCTTGATCTTCTCATAGCCACAGTGCTTGAGGGTAACAACATCCAAAACATCATTGTGATTTACATATTTAAGCTCATGCAAGGCAATGTTGAGCTTGTCAAACAACTTAGTCAACATGAAGTCATAAGGAATAGCATGCTTAGGCTTGTAAGTGTCTGCATCTCTTGCCATATGCTAAATCATCAGGCTAGGGAGATTGATATGTCTACCAGTGTGAAGAAGTTCCATTACAGCCATGTCCAATGGGGTAGCTTCATGCCTTATCTCAGACCTCTGAGAAATGCAGGAATTGACAAATGAAATAACAACTTGTGGAAGTGAGTCATATCAGTTTTGTACACCTTCTGGGGAGCATCCAGTTCAAACTTTTGAAAGAACTTTCTTGTGATCACAATTCTAGTATCAACATCATTGTCTATGGCTGGCCATTTTTTTTCAAGTAATTGTCAAATCCCAAAGAAGAAATATTTAGAAGCATCCCTAGCTCCTCAACATCAAACTCCATTTCAAACCCCCTTACATTACTTTTGACTACCTCTCCATCAAATTGGAAGTTTGCATAGAACTCCACCACATCAGGAACACACACAAGGGGGAAAGCTTTGACAAACATGTGCTTCCTTCCTTGCAGCTCAAGTTTTCAACCAGTTGAGCCATCCCCTTTTCATTAGTGTTTGCAAGAATCTTCCCATTAAGCACTTTTCTGTTCTTGAACTCTGTGGGTCTATCAACTACAACTGGCACATTCTTTCTCTTCTTTCCTCTACTGGACTTTGCATATGTGCTAGCAATTTTTGTAGCTTTGGCAACCTTTCTCTTTTGTGTAGATGACTTTTCTTGCAAAGCAGACTCATACTCATCTTCTTCATCCAGCTCAACCATGGGTTCCACAATTGAAACTTTCTTCCTTGGCTTCTTGACTCCTTGATGATTTGTTCATCAACAACCTTTCTTTTACTCCTTGTAAAAGGAGTCCTGGCAGGAGGAGCCATTTCTTTCCTTGTTGGGACTGCTGACGTTATTGCTTTCACAGGAGTCTTCCTTGGTTTCTTCCCTACCTTAGACAATGGAAGGAGTTAACAAGGGCCTATGTTCTTGAGTCCTTTTCTCTTCACAAGCTTCTTCTGAAGGGGCTATGACAGTGTTCCCAATGGTCATAGAGCCTTCAAATTTCTCACTCATATTCTTATTCTCTTACTCACTTTCTTTATCCATTCCTTCACTCTCACTTACCTTTTATTGATCCTCACCCTCACTCTCAGAATTACCCTCTTCTTCACTATTATTTTCTTCTTCTACAGAAGCATTTACTTGTTCACCTATCCTATCATCTGTATCACTCTCCTTCTCTTCTATAGAATCTCCCTCATTCTCACTTTTTTCTTCTTCATTAGATATGTCTTGAGAATTATGCTCCTCATGACTGTCCACAACTCCTTCTTCCTTTTCACCTCCATTATCATCCTCATCCTCCGTCTAACTAAATGAAAGGCCATCAAATGCCTCCTTTTGCACTAGTTCTTCATGTCACGCCCCGAACCATGTCCTGGGCGTAACACGACACTCGGTGCCTAACTAAATATAACCGAGCGAACCAACTGGGTGGCTGAATCAATATATGTTATAACTGTAATCTGAATATAAACATGCAACATATTGATCTACTAAAGAGTCTGACTACAATATCATAAATGCGGAAAGTACTGAAAAGTCTGCAAGTATAAACGAGTAGACGACAAGGCTAACACATGAAAAGCCTGCTAATATCGGACTGACTGGGCTATATTCCACGAAGCCTCTAAAGAAAACTGAAAAGCTAACTGTTTACTCAAGGTCTCCGGTATTCCTTATTAACTGAAATACTATAAAGACTGAAAAAAGGGAGAGATAATGCCCCGAACGACTGGGGTTCACCAATAGCTGATATGACATGTCCTAGCAAGCAGAATTACCAACCTGTAAATTGTTACTTGCATCGCGAGAGGCAGGCTCCGGGAAAAAAGGGACATCGGTACATTTGAATTGCACTGGTATGCAAAATAATTGAAGGAAATAACTGTAAATCCTAAAACTAAATTGCTAATTGATAAACTGATAACTGAACAAGGAAGTAAGGATATGAATACTCCCACTTCTGAATGATGAACAACTTGTTTATCTGACTATGGCCTCAGGCTCAATATATATGTGCACAAGCTACGGCCTCGGGCCTAAGTATACATATACATAACAACGGCCTCAGGCCCAAAGATGCATAAAGCATAAACTACGTCCTCAGGCCCAAATACAGGTGTCCAACATTCAGGGATTTAAAATTAGGAAATGAAAATGATACTACAATACATGATACAGAAATACTGAATGGAACTAGACTGGGACATGTATTCATAATAAATTGATTTATCACAACTGAGTCTTATAAGATATTGAATGAATTATGAACTATGCCATCTAGAGAATAGAAGTTCTACAACCATTCATAGAACTGAGGCATAATTACTTGCTGAGGAATTCGTAATAGTCATAAAGAATGAGACGTAGGGAGAATTATAAATATTCCCAAACGTAGAGAGTTAGCCTCACATACCTTAACTTCCTTCTATTGAGCATAATACAACATTTGTCAATCCTTTCAACATTAATCTATAACAATGCAAGTCAAAGGGATTCCATATTAGCAATGATACTCGTGTTTTGGTCACTTAGGCATTTTATCAAATACTTGGTGAGAATAAAACTTCATAGTCCTTATTAATGGTGTTTCTACACCCAATAACCAATTCTCTTGCTCCTAGATAAATTCTAAAATCTCAAGTGGTTATAATCAACATCATTCTTCATCACCCATAAGGTAAACAACACCCTTAACCAATAACCAACAATCAACAACCCAAACCTATAACTGTTCATGCTTTTCTGTCAAACCCATCAACTCATATCTCATGAACTAGAGTATATAATCATTAATCCATTGCTATAATCAATTAAAGTGTGAAGACATTACCTTTTTGAAGTTCAATCCTCTTGATTTCGAGTTCTAGGGTTTCTTCTCTCAATAATGATGTCCCAATCGAATATCTAATGATATGGAGGGTTTACACGTGTTAATAAGGTGTTGAAAAATTGAAATTAACTTAGAATCACCATTAGAACTTACCTTGGATGGTGAAGGGACCTTGGGAGAGGTTAGGTTCTTGAGAGCTTCCCTTTCTAGAGCAATGTTTTGTGTTTTGGGGTGTGGGGGATGAAGTAGGGCATTAAAGATGACCCCCCGGGTGCACCCCTATGTACCGGAAGGCCTGACCGCGCACTTGACCATATAAAATGGCAGTAGCACTGCCTCAAGTGCGCGACCGCGCACGTGACCCTCTGGGCGCGCACCTGGACACACATATTGCGCATTGCTCTGTAAAATACACAAAAACTTTTGCACAGAGATCCGTTCGGACTCCACAATATATCGATGGAAAGCTATTTAAAAGGCCTACAACTTGCATGTTTTGTGTTTGCCCAAATTCCTTACACGGCTTCACTAAATATTGCTGCAAGACAGACCTTTCATAAACTTAGTAGATTTTATCGAATCTTATACACCTCACTCTCCTTATTAATTCTAAAATTACTATTTCCACCCATACTCATATCGATAGAACTTCACATGTCCAAAATATAACATTACTACTCATTTAACACCTTCATACCTAAGACAAATTTACGGGGTGTTACATTATCTCCCCCTTGGATCATTCATCCTCGAATGATTGTCCTGGCTGTAACTACGACTAACTCTAGACCTTAAACGGGTCTGATGGGAACATGTGAATATTGAATTGTCATGAACACATGTATACTAAACTTAACAAATACGTTATTACTGAATACTGAGCTGACTAAATACAGAAAGACATGGAGATTATAATATAAGGTCTAAATGGAAAGGTTAATTACCTTCCACATTTTCCGTTTTCTCTTCAAAGAGATGGAGATATCTGGACTTCATGTCCCCTTCGGCTTCCCATGTAGCCTCTTCAATCTTTGTTTTCCTCCAAAGCACTTTCACCGAAGCAATTTCCTTAGTTCTGAGCTTGCAGATTTGATGATCAAGAATAGCCACTGTAATTTCTTCGTAAGTCAGGCTATCTTTAACCCCTATAATCTCCGTAGGAACCACAAGTGACGGGTCTCCCATGAATTTCTTCAACATTGACACATGAAACACCGGTGTACAACAGCTAATTCTTGTGGCAATTCTAACTCATAAGCCACCTGCCCGATCCTTCGCAGGATTCTATATGGCCCAATATAGCGGGGACTAAGCTTCCCCTTCTTCCCAAATATCATAACGCCTTTCATAGGCAAAACATTTAGAAACACCCAATCATCAACTTGGAACTCTAAGTCTCTACGCCAAACGTTTGAATAGAACTTTTTGCCGACTCTGAGCCGTCTTCAAATGCTCTTGTATCAAGTTGACTTTCTCCATAGCCTGATAGACCAAATTGGGTCCTAACAACTCCGCTTTGCCAACTTCGAACCAACCAATTGGTGATCTACATCTTCGCCCATACAGAGCTTTATACGGTGCCATCTTGATACTAGAGTGATAGCTGTTACTATAAGCAAACTCAATGAGGTGTAGATGATCATCCCAATTATCTTTAAAATCGATAACACCTGACCTTAACATATCCTCAAGAGTATGAATGGTGCGCCCTACCTGGCCATCTGTCTGAGGATGAAAAGCTGTGCTGAGGTTCACTCTTATGCCCAATCCTTTCTGAAAGGATTTCCAAGAGTTCGTTGTGAACTGAGCACCATGATCTGAGATGATGGACAAATGAGTCCCATGCAATCGAACAATTTTCTTGATATACAACTTGGCATAATCCTCTGCTGAATCTGTAGTCTTCACTGGCAAGAAGTGAGCTGACTTGGTAAGTCGGTCTACAATCACCCAAATCAAATCATGCTTCCGAAACGAGCGAGGTAGACCTGTTATGAAGTCCATGTTTATCATCTCCCATTTCCAAACGGGAATTTCTATACTCTGTGCTAAACCACCAGGCCTCTGGTGTTCGACTTTCACCTGCTGACAATTTGGACACTTAGCCACAAAATCTGCTATGTTCCTTTTCATATCGTTCCACCAATAAATCTTCTTAAGATCATGATACATCTTTATAGAACCAGGGTGAATAGAATATCTGGAATTGTGGGCTTCAGACATAATCCACTCTCTGAACCCATCTACGTATGGAACGCATAATCTACCTCTGTACCTCAAAGTACCATATTCTCCCCCTTGTTCAAAAGTCGTAGTCTTGTCTTTGTGAATTCCCTCCTTCAGCTGCAACAAGTAGGGATCACTGAAATGCTTTTTCTTCACTTCGGCTACTAAGGAGGATTCAGCCCTGTTCTGAAGAACAACGCCACTATCTTCGGAGTCCAAAAGTCAAACTCCTAGACTTGCTAAGCGGTGGACTTCCTTCATCATAGTTCTCTTGTCTACCTCAACATTAGCTAGGCTTCCCATAGAACGCCGACTGAGAGCAACAGCTACAATATTTGCTTTCCCGGGATGATAGAGGATATCAACATCATAATCTTTAAGCAATTCAAGCCACCATCTCTAACGTAGATTCAATTCGCTTTGCTTGAAGATGTACTGGAGACTCTTGTGATTTGTAAAAATGTCAACATGCACCCCATACAAATAATGGCACCAGATCTTAAGCGCAAATACCACAGCTGCTAACTCAAGATCATGAGCCAGATAATTCTTCTCATGAGCCTTTAGTTGTCTCGATGCGTAGGCTATGACTTTACCATGCTGCATTAATACACACCCAAGACCAACCCCTGAAGCATCACTATAAATAACGAACCCTTCGGTTCCTTCCGGTAGTGTCAAGACTGGAGCTGAAGTCAACCTCTTCTTTAACTCCTCAAAATATTTCTCGCAAGAGTCCGACCATTGAAACTTGACCTTCTCCTGAGTTAATCTAGTCAAATGGGACAAGATAGAGGAAAAACCCTCTACGAAATGCATGTAATAGCCTGCTAGACCCAAGAAAGTTCTTATATCAGATACTGAGGTGGGTCTAGGCCAATTCTTCATTGCCTCTATTTTATGAAAGTCCACCTTCACGCCTTCCCCTGAGATGACATGGCCCAAATATGCTACTGATTTCAACCAGAATTCACACTTAGAAAATTTTGCATGTAGCTTGTGATCCTGCAGTGTCTGCAACATAATTCTGAGATGTTCCGCATGGCCAGTCTCGCTACGGGAATAAATCAAGATGTCATCAATAAACACAATAACAAACAAATCAAGATAAGGCTTGAAGACCCTATTCGTAAGGTCCATGAAAGCTGCTGGTGCATTTGTTAAACCAAATGACATTACCAAAAATTCGAAATGCACATATCGAGTCCTGAAAGCTGTTTTGGAATATCAACTTCCTTAACCCTCAACTGATGGCATCCCAATTTGAGGTCAATCTTGGAATAACACTGGGTACCCTGAATTTGATCAAATAAATCATCTATTATGGGAAGAGGGTAATTGTTTTAGATGGTGACTTTATTCAACTGACGATAGTCAATGCACATGCGCAAAGACCCATCCTTCTTTCGGACAAACAAAACCAGTGCTCCCCAAGGTGAGATACTTGGCCTTATAAATCCCTTATCTAGAAGATCTTTCGACTGGACTTTTAGCTCTTTCAACTCTGCTGGAAACATTCTATAAGGCAGAATAGATATCGGCTTAGTGTCTGGGAGTAGATCAATTCCAAAGTCAATCTCTCTATCGGGAGGGACTCCAGGAAGATCTTTGGGAAACACTTCTGGGAATTCATTTACAATTGGTACTGACTGGAGAGTGGGAATCTGAGCATCTGCATCCCGAACTCGAACCAGGTGATAAATATACCCTTTAGAGATCATCTTTCTAGCTTTAAGATAGGAAATAAACATACCACTAGGTGCTACTGCATCACCCTTCCATTCTAAGACTGGTTCACCGGGAAATTTGAAACTTACTATTTTGGTTCTACAACCTACTATGGCATAACAAGACTCTAACCAATCCATGCCCATGATTACATCGAAGTCTACGATATCCAATTCCACTAAGTCTGCTACAGTAAGGCGATGATACACTTTGACTGGACATCCCCTATAGATATGTTTTGCTATAACTGATTCTCTAACTGGAGTGGACACTTCAAAGGGTTCACACAACTTTTCAGGTTCTATCCCAAATTTCTTAGCAATATATGGGGTTATATAAGATAGGGTGGATCCCGGATCCATAAGAGTGTAAACATCAAAAGTGAATATTGCTAGCATACCTGTGACAACATCTCCATGGGCCTTTGTATCCTGACGGCCTGACAGCGCATACAAATGGTTTCGACCACTGCCTACATTACCAGACTTTGCTGCACCACGCCCTTGTTGGGCCTGGGAGTTATGAGGGGCTACTGAGTTATTAAAATGATCTACATTGCCTCCATTATTATGCCCTGTTGATGGACAATCCCTCAAGAAGCGGCCCTGCTGACCGCACCCAAAGCAACCAGTTTTGCCCAAACGACACACCCCTGGATGCTTCTTACCGCACATGTTGCAAGTAGGGTACTCAAGGCCTCTGTAGCTCACACTAGTCTGTAACTATGAGCATGCTGCTCTGAAATTTTGGTTTTTCTTTTAAACTTGGACCTCTAAACTGGTGCACTAGCTGAAGATGGAGCATGTCCTGATTTTGATTTCCTAAAGAACTAGCGATTGCCATATGTTTGAGATCCCCCATGACTGAAATTTCTTGCAGACTTAGCTCTCTTGCTGAATTCTGTGTCCTTCTCTATCTGTAGTCGCTCTTCTTCCTTCAACCTCTCTTCGTTCCCTTGAACAAAGGCAACCATCTTATTAATGGCCATGTCATTGTTCTGAGCAGCTATATTAGCAACAGCAAACAATTCATCTAAAATCCCTAACACAAACCGACTAACTCTGGCCCTCATATCACATACCATTTCCGGAGCATACTTGGCTAGAGAGACGAACTTGAGGTAGTACTCATTCACACTCATCTCATTCTATTTTAGTCTCTCAAACTCTAAAGCCTTAGCTTCCAAGACTTCAATGGGTAGAAAATGCCCAAGGAACGCATCTGCAAACTCTTTCTAAGTCGCAGGAGCCGCATCTTCCCCTCAGGATTCTTCCCATGTTTTATAGCAAGTGCTAGAAACATCCTTCAGCTGGTATGCAGCAAGCTCTGCTGCCTCAGTGTCTGTAGCATGCATCACTCAAAATATCTTCTGAACCTCATCAATGATGTTTTGTGGATCCTCATCCTTTCTGGACCCTGTGAAAACTGGAGTTTCATGTTGAGGAATTCCCTGGACCTGGAACTACCCGTCTCATGAAAAACACGTGTTCCCTGCCTTTGAAACTGAGTAGCAACAATATGGGTGAGCAACTGGATAGCTCTCCTGACATCCATGTCGGAAGCATTGGGCACTAAGCCCGATGCAACTCCCTGGGCCGGAGTGTCCTCCTCCTGAGCAGCATTAGTCGTAGCCCCCTAGCTAGTAATTGATGCCCCCTTGGTGTACTTTCTTTTTGCAGGCATTTTTCTGAAAAACACAATTCGCATGAGTTAGAAGGATTCCTGAAAGCATAACTCTAACTGCACGATCTACAGTATGAAAGAGATGGAACAATCCTAGATGTCTTGGTGGTCGACTGTTTACCCATGTGGCACGCACGCACACATAAAAGTGATCCCACTGGACACAACTTCATAGACTCCCTAGGACTCCTGAACCTAGGCTCTAATACCAAGCTTTTTCACCCTCTGAACTATAGCCTCGGCGTAACACGGCACTCGGTGCCTAACTACATATGACCGAGCGAACCAACTGGGTGGCTGAATCAATATATGTTATAATTGTAATCTGAATATAAACATACAACATGTTGATCTACTAAAGAGTCTGACTGCAATATCATAAATGCGGAAAGTACTGAAAATTCAGCAAGTATAAACGAGTAGCGTACAAGGCTAAAACATGAAAAGCCTGCTAATATCAGACTGACTGGGCTAAAGTCTACGAAGCCTCTAAAGAAAACTGAAATGCTAACTGTTTACCGGGTCAAGATCTCCGGTATACCTTATTAACTAAAATACTATAAATACTGAAAAAGGAAGGGATAATGCCCCGAAAGACTGGGGCTCACCAATAGATGATATGAGATGTCCTAGCAAGAAGAATCGCCAACCTATAAATCGTTACTTGCATCGTGAGATGTAGGCCCCAGGAAAAAAGGGACGTCAGTATATTTGAATTACACTGGTATGTAAAACAACTGAGGGAAAGAACTGTAAATACTGAAACTGAAACTGAACTACTAACTGATAAATTGATAACTGAACAAGGAAGTAAGGATATGAATACTCCCTCTTCTGAATGATGAACAACTTGTTTATCTAATAAACTACGGCCTCAGGCCCAATATATATGTGCACAAGCTATGACCTCGAGCCCAAGTATACGTATACATAACTACGGCCTCAGGCCCAAAGATGCATAAAGTATAAACTACGACCTCATGCCCAAATATAGGTGTTCAACATTCAGGGATTTAAAATCAGGAAATGAGAATCATACTACAATACATGATACTAAAAACCTGAATGGAACTTGACTGGGACATATATTCATATTAAACTGATTTGTCACAACTGAGTCTTATAAGATATTGAATGAATTATGAACTATGCCATCTAGAGAATAGAAGTTCTACAACCATTCATGGTACTGAGGCATAATTACTTGCTGAGGAATTCGTAATAGTCATAAAGAATGAGACGTAGGGAGAATTATAAACATTCCCAAACATAGAGAGTTAGCCTCACATACCTTAACTTCCTTCTATTGAGCGTAATACAATGTTTTTCAATCCTTTCAACCTTAATATATAGCAATTTCATGCTTTTCTATCAAACCTTTCAACTCATATCTCATGAACTAGAGTCTATAATAATTAATCCAATGCTATAATCAATTAGAGGGTGAAGACATTACCTTTTTGAATTTCAATCCTCTTGATTTAAAGTTCTAGGGTTTCTTCTCTCAACAATGATGTCCCAATTGAATATCTAATGATATGGAGGGTTTACCCATGTTAATAATGTATTGGGAAATTAAAATTAACTTATAATCACCATTAGAACTTATCTTGGATGGTGGAGGGACCTTGGGAGAGGCTAGGTTCTTGAGAGCTTCCCTTTCTAAAGCAAATATTTGTATTTTGGGGTTGGCAGACGAAGTAGGGCTTTAAAAATGACACCCAGGGTGATCCCCCATGCACTTGAAGGCCTGACTGTGCACCTGACTATGCAAAATGGCAGTAGCACTGCCTCAAGTGCGCGGTCGCGCACCTGGCCATGCATATTGCGCACTGCTCTGTAAAACACACATAACCTTTTGCACAGAGATATGTTTGGGCTGCACAATATATCATTGGAAATCTATTTCAAAGTCCTACAACTGTTGTGTTTTGGGTGTTCCCAAATTCCTTACACATCTTCACTAAATCCTGCTGCAAGTAAGACCTTTCGTAAACTTAGTAGATTTTATCGAATATTATACACCTCACTCTCCTTCTTGATTCTAAAATAACTATTTCCACCCATATTCATATCACTAGAACTTCACATGTCCAAAATATAACATTACTACTCATTTAACAGCTTTATACCTAAGCCAAATTTACGGGGTGTTACACTTTACTTCCTTCCCCCTCAACCACATGCACCACAATAGTGGTATCTACCTCTTTCTCCTGATTGTTTGCACATTTTTCTATAGTGAATTCCTCCAATTGTGGTTTCTCACTTGTGGGTGGGATGTCTAAGGGTGCAGCATCTATAGAGGATACCAAAACATCTAATTTTTAAGGAGGGATTTGTACCTGACTAGCAGTGGCTGGCACTGATTCCCCTTGAACTACAGCTTCCTTGACCACAATGTCTACTTGAGCATCAGGCACTACCTTGACATTCTTGATAGATTTTCTTGGAGTAGCCTTGACCTCAGTTGACTTAGAGGTAATTTTCGCACAAGGCACAAATGCATGGGTGGTTAGTTTTAGAAGTGGGGGTGCAGTGGAGGTGGGGATGGTGAGAGCAGCAGGAACGTGGGATAATAATGTAGGTACAATGGATAATATCGATGGAGAAGGATCAAGTGTTGGTGTAGGTTTACTTGATGGCTTGACACTTTTCTTTGATTTGGGCTTCACGTTCTTAGATGATGATTTGGCTTTAGAAGGGGTTTGGCTAGATTTTGGCATGGTGATCAGAGAAGAGACTCGATGAAGGAAAAAAAGAGAATTGGTTATTGATATTTTGTTATTGATTCTTGCTTAGGGTTTGAGAGAAACAGTGAGGTCTGGGAAGTTGATCATAAGGTCCTTTTAAAGACGTTACTCCTGATTTGACTAGAAGAGATAAGGTGACTAGATTTGAGTTCTAATGAGACTCTTATAACAGTTACTTTGATTGTTAGGATTTCAGGAGTAACTAAACTCTAATTGATCTATGATTCCCCCTTACGCTTTGACTTGAAGACAACTAAAAGTGATGCTAACGGGATTAGAAGTCTGAGCATAGCAATAATTTAGGATTTTAAGTCCCAATGAATTAAGACAAGATGTCACGTACCTGAGTCGAAGAAACAACTCCTTAGTAGCTTCTTACTTATATCTTCAATAAAGCATCAACACTTCACATTAGTATCATGCAACATAGTTATCATCTAGGTTTTCTAAGCAGGTGGGTGCGCTTAACATAAGCACGAGTCTGAATCAAACACATTGTACTTAACTATCTATATCTAATTATACATTTTCTAGCCAATCATTGGGGTTCAACTAGTTGGAAGAATTGATTAGTCATAGTTCTAGTCTATTCCTTTCAAAGTGATCCCTACTCGGAGCTTTAGTAAAAGTATCAGCAATTTGATCTTCAATTTTACGAAAGTTAACAGAGATATTCTCTTTTTCAACATTGTCTTTGAGTAAGTGGTCTCTAATGTCAATGTGCTTGGTCTCTTGTGCTGACATGGATTTTTAGCAATGTTTATGGCACTGGTGTTATCACAAAAATAGGAACACAATCAACAAAAATACCATAGTCCCTTAGCTGTTGTCTTATCCATAGCAACTGAGCACAACAGGATGTTGTTGCCACATATTCAGCCTCAGCCACATATTCCCCAAGACTCTAGATAAGAACATAGAAAATGAGATGTTCCTGAAGTGCTTTTCCTGTCAACATGAAAACCTTCATAGTGAGCATCAACATAACCAACTAGATCAAAGCTATACCCTCTGGGATACCATAGTCATAGGTTAGGAGTCCCCTTGAGATATCTTAGTATCCTCTTTACAGCCTTCAAGTGAGATTCCTTGGGATTGCCTGAAATCTTGCACACAGTCCCACATTGAATACAATATCATGCCTGCTTGTTGTGCGATACAACAATGACCCAATCATTCCTCTATATATTTTCTGTTCAACACTTTTCCCTTCTTCATCAAGGTCCAGTTTTGTACCAAATGCCAAACCTTGCTTCTTTCAAATTAATTTAGCTCCTCTTGTATGGTTATAATCCAGTCTGGATCTTTTAGGGCTTCCTTGATGGTCTTAGGTTCAACTTGTGAGAGAAATGCTGTGAGAGCACATAGATTTCATAGAGAAGACCTGGTTTACACTCCTGCATTTGGATTAGAGATGATGTTCTCAAGAGGATGTGAACTTTGATGTTTCCATCGTCTAATCTATATACCTAGAGAAGCTTCACCAAAGGGGTGACCCAAAGGAACATGTTCAGTAGGTGTGGCTTCACAAGCCTGGTTAGCAGTAAGAGTAGTTCTCTCTTCTTCTTGTTCCTCATGATCACTGTCAATTTCCTTATGTTCTTCGGATCCATCTTCATATTGAGGTTCATATTCCTTTGTAACTTCATAACTAGTGAGTCCTATGTCATAATATTAATCTTACAGACCTTTCTTAGCCAAAGATAACATGAATATTTTCTTCTACACACATAGTTCTTTTATTAAAAACTTTATAGGCCTTAATATGTGTAGAGTAACCCAAGAAAATTTCCTCATCACTTATGTCATCATATTACCTAGAGTTTCTTTTCCATTATTCTGCACAAAAATATTTGCACCCAAATGCTCTCAGGTGAGTGATGTTGAGTTTTCTTCCTCCAAGTAACTCATAGGGAGTTTTCTGAAGAATGGGTCTGACCATGCATCTGTTCAGCAGGTAACAAGAAGTATTGACTTCCTCAGCCCATAAATACTTTTAGGCAGTCCACTAGCAATCAACATGGTCTTCCCCATGTATTATAGGGATCTGTTATTGTTTTCTACAACCCTATTTTGTTGTGGAGTTTTAGGTGTAGAGAAATTATGGTCAATACCATGTGAGCTATAGAACTCAAGGAATTTGGAATTTTCAAAGTCAGTTCCATGGTCTGTTCTTATACTTAATACATTGCATCCCAGTTTTGTTGAATCATTCTGACAAATACACAGAAAACATCAAAGGTTTCATCTTTAGATTCCAAAAATAGAGTCCATGTATACCTGGAGAAGTCATGTACAACCACAAAACATACCTCTTACCTCCTCTGCTCCTCACTCTCATTGATCCATATAGGTCCATGTGAAGGAGTTCTAGAGGTTTATAGGTACTGACGACCTTTTTAGATTTAAAAGATGACCTTACATGTTTCCCTCTAACACATGCATCACACACCTTGTCTGAGGAGAACTCAAGTTTTGTTAAACCAAAGACCAAGTCCTTTGCTGCCAACTTGTTGAGTTGAGAAAGACTGGCATGACCCAGTTTTCTATGCCATAGCAGTAGATCATCTTCCACTACCCTTAAGCATGTGTGCTCACTCTGGGGAAGTGACATAATCAATATCTTGTAAATATTGTTATGTCTCTTACCTTTAACACAACTTCATTAGTATCAAGCTTATTGACAATGTAGATTTTGGAATTGAATTTTACTTCATTTCCTTTGTCACACATTTAAGAGATGCTAAGAAGATTATGTTTAAGTCCTACCACATAATACATATCTTCTATAGCATGGGAGAGTTACTTACCAACCTTGCGAATACATGTTATCTGGCTTTTTTACCCATTTCCAAATGATACACTCCCTCCTTGGAAGGTTGTCTGTGAGAGGAAGTTTTTCTTTTTTCCAGTCATATGTCCTGAGCATCCACTATCTAGATACTAGTCTTGATTATTCCCTCTCACTTTAGCCTGCACCAAAAATCACAAGTTAGTTTTGTGAATACAGACAAGCTTGGGTACCTTTTTATTTGAAAAAGGATGAATCATATCTCTTCTTGCCCAGAAGGGGAGAGGATTATAAGCTATTTTCTTATTAACCTTAATCCACTTAGTATGGACAAGAGTCTTGGATTTTATCTCCTCTTATTTCTTCACATTTTAAGCAATACCAAAGGTGTTTCTAAACCGGGCATGAATTAAGGCAGGACAAGTGTCTCTAAAGTGTCCTACATTTCCACAATGAGTGCATATTTTATTATCAAAAAATTCCTACATACTTTGGATCAAACTTGGGAACAGGTTTTCTGTAGGCAATTCCAGATTTGTTAGAGCTATAGTTTTCATTCAACCAATTCAAAGCATCAGACGATCTATACCATTTGCTTAGTCTAGAGAGTTTATAATTAACCTTTTCTAGATTTTCTTGCAGGATTTTATTCATACATTCAGCATCACAAAGATTATCTTTAGCCCTTTTTAATTCTTTTTCAAGCTTATCTTGCAGATCACTTATTTTTCCATTACCATATATATTAAGAGACTTCTCATTCTTAGAAGTAAGTTCAAGAACCTGGTTCTTCAGGTCTTTGACTTGACCCTCTAGATTAGCTTTGTCAGATTCAAGCTCTTTGAGATCAAGTTTGATACATGAAAGATTACTTATCAACTGATCATTTCTAGTACACATTTTATCTATTTCACTCACCATGGTCACAATTATGACCATTAGTTGTTTTTCAGACATAGCATGAATGTTTTCTTTCAAGTTAGAGATACTTACCTAGTTTGTTTCATCTTCAGTTTTTGAATTACTCATGGCTATCATTCCTATCAGTTCTTCTTATGTTTGGGTTTCTTCAATCGCCAGTGCCACTTCCATGTTTTCATCTCCAAAGTTAGCTTCCAAGGTCCTCCATATACCATGGGCAGAGGTGCAAGAGGACACTTTGTAAAGAATGTTTCTGGACAAGCTTCTGTATAGCAGGTCCTTTGGTTTAACATCTTTCTAGACTAGCTGACGATCTTCATCATCGTATTTCTCTTCTATCTTGTTGCAATTTTTACCTTCACCATCCATTTTGGTCGGGAGAATTGGTCCATGACTAACAATTGCCCATAGGTCAAAGTCAGTGGCCTGAAGAAATGTTTCCTTACGTAACTTCCATTCATCACAGTGGTGTCCATCAAACAAAGGAGGTCTTCCAATGTGCATTCCAAGCTGTATTGGAGGCTTTGTCTCCACAGCCTGGTGTTCATCAATTACAACATAGAGAATTATAGCCTCATACTCATTCTTTTCCTCTTTATCACTTCCACTGTCCTCATATGCTATCAAGAAGGCCTGCTTCATTGCTTCGATGAATCCTTTACCTAGGATTTTTCCTTTGTTGGAACCATTTTCTCTCATCTTCTCCCGTTTCACCTTTCAGCTCGTTCTTTCATCCATTAAATTTCCCACATTGGGCAGTCTTTGACCATGTGATCTAACTTGCTACACTTGTAGCACCCATATAATTAGCTTTGTCGATCTGCTTAGGCTTACCACTAGTCTCTCTCTTAGATGCATTTTTGGAGTTCTTCATGAACTTCTTGAACTTGGCAAACATTGCTAGGTCAGGATCATCATTGTCAGATTCATCTTCCTCAGACGCTTTAAGAACCAAGTTCTTATGCCTCTTTGGTTCTTCCTTGCGTAGTTCTATCTTTCTCATTTCATGAGTCTTTAAGTTTCCTACCAATTCATCAAGTGAGATTTTGTCCAGCTCCATGGCTTCCCAGATTGCTGTGGCTTTTGATTCCCATAAAGTTAGAAGGATCCTTAGAACTTTGCTGACCAACTCTTCTGAGGTAAACACCTTTCCGAGTTATTTCAGTTCATTAGTTATTATGGTAAACCTAGTCATCATCTCCTGGATGGGCTCAGACTCCTTCATGGAGAAGAGCTCACAGTTTCGCATAAGTAGTTCTATCCTTGATCTCTTTACTTGGTTTGTTCTTTCATGAGCATTTTGGAGTACATCCCATATCTGCTTCGTATTAGAGCACATGAAAATTTTGTTGTACTCATCAGGACCAAGTCCATAGATAAAGATTTTCTTAGCCTTTGCATTCTTCTCCATCATTCTGAAATCTACTGCCACAAATGCATAATGGTCCTTAGTGTCACAATACCAATTTTCCTCCGTAGGATGTCGTAACGGCACCTAGTCTCTAAGATTAGGTAAGCCTAACACTTACTGAATTAATAGCAAAATTCAACCATCAACTGTTAAATATGAAAAAGAAATCTCTATACAAAACTTACAATCCCAAAAATCGGTAGTACAAGTCATAAGCTCTACTTAGTTTGCTAGAAAAACTCTAAATACAACTGTTCTTGAAGAGAAATAATTAGTACAAGATGAGGTTTCAGAAGGTGACTCCGAGGCCTGAGAATGCGACGACAGGTTTACCTTGACTCTCCACTGCAATGCTTGACCAGCTAGCTAGTAATCAACAACATCCTAGGCACCTGGATCTTAACAAAAAATGTACAGAAGTGGAGCATGAGTACACCACAACGGTACCCAGTAAGTATCAAGACTAACCTCGGTGGAGTAGTGACGGGGAACAATCAAGACACCCACTGGACTAAACAACCTGAACAAGTATAAATGTAGAACTAACAGGGTACAATATAAATATAAAGTTAGGCATAATGACAATAATAGTACAATGTTTGTAATAGGAACTAAAAGCAACTGTTCACAACGAGACACAACAGGTAATAACATTGTAGAGTAAGCTGAACACAGTTCAAATTCGGTGAGACCAAATAAATGAAAACAAGTGAAAACTCAATAGGAACAACCACTTTCACACCAGGTTTAACCAAGAATTTCCACGAGGTACCAAACCTCAAAATCACAAATCACAGGTCCCAATTTGTGAACCCTAATCACTTGGAATCTTATGCCCACATTATAATTCATAACAGCACGAACGACTCACGTGCCAAGGGAGTGACAATGACTCATGACTGCACGGACCACTCACGTGCCAACAATCTCTCACACATAAGGTAAGTACACGGGAGTACATGTAAATGGTCAAAACATCATGATTCATCTTTTTAGACTTATATGGGTGATTTATTGTTGTGTATGCTTGTGCAAGTATTTTACCATAATTCAAGTCAACAAGTAAGAGTAGAGACAATGAATGGCACATAAGGAACAATCACCACAAAATGTACAGTGTAATAAAGACAGTAATGAAATTGAAACAACGAATAGTATAACAAGATTTGCTACACAGAACTAAACAAATAGTGAAACACGGAGAAAGATAATTAATAGTATGCTAAGGAAACAACGATCAAAGACAAGTACAAAAGAATAGGAAAATGTCAACAAGAGTCACTACCGAGGTACCACCTTGTAGTCTCAAATCACAAAATGAATCACAATCTTTCCTTATATCACCGCGGGAGCCTTTACATTTAGTTGTAAAAATTATTTTTCCAGAAATAGCATTCCGCATTTTATTCCACCTTATCACACCGCATGGTTTCTAGTAGTTCCCCTACTAGCCACGCGTATCAATCCCATCTTATCTCACCGCATGTGTTTCAACACCTAGACCTTATACCACCACATGTGTATCAATATCTCAACATATCATAAATTGCACCTCAAGTGCCCAAAATCACAATTTTCCAGAGAAACCAAACAATAACAGAATTTCACAATAAGGAGCCCACGGCTCAATCACAACATACAGCAACAACAACAACAACAACAACAACAACAACAACAACAACAACAAAAACAACAATAACATGCGAATACGGCAAGTAAATTATCACAAAGACTTCAGAACACTAAGAAACGGAAGAACGAGCTCACAAAGAAAGACACAACAAAGAATAATGATCTCAACAAGAATAGCTCAACAAGGGAGAGATAATGTGCAACAATGATTCCACAAAAGTACAATTCGACGAAAAGAGAGATAACATGAATCAATGACCCTAAATAAGAATACGTTAATAATGGAAGGGATAACAAACTTCAATTGAGGCTAAGCAATTACAGAAGAGATAATAGTAATTTCAATTAAGGTTAAGCAAATTACAGAAGAGATAATAGTAATTTTAATTAAGGCTAAGTAAATTACAGAAGAGATAATAGTAATTTTAATTAAGGCTAAGTAAATTACAGAAGAGATACTAATAACTTCAATTAAGATTAAGCAATTACGAAAGAGATAATAATAACTTAAATTAAGGCACGTAATAGTCTAATCAGCAATAAAGGTAGAACATGAAGCAATTAATTCCAAATAACACACGTAAGGGTGAATTTAGTAAATAGGGGATTTAATCATGACAAAACAACTTCATATCTAATGAACATAAGAACCTAAGAGCCCTAAACGGTCAAATTTTCACAAATAACCCTAAACACGTACTCATCACCTTGCGTACACGGCCTTCACATGACACAATTAGCACAAATAACTCAAATCCTAAGGGATAGTTCCTCAACACAAAGTCATGCAAGATACTTACCTCAAAGAAGCTAGACCGATACTCTAAAATGATCTTCTCGAGTGAAACAATCTTCGGACGGCTCAAATCTAGCCAAAATAACTTCAAATCATAAATAAAACTCATAGGAAACAATTCCGGATAATAAAGCTTCGATTTTTAATTAAAACTAAAAAGCCAACCCCAAAGGTCAACTCTCAGGCTTGCATCCCGGAACCCGATAAAATTTACAAAACCCAAAAATCATTCCGGTACTAGTTCAACCATACCAAAATTATAAATTTCCGACATTAATTCATCCTTCAAATCATCATTTTACATTTTTGAAAGTTTTTCTCAAAATTCTCATTTTCCCCAACTCAAACCACTAATTAAATAATAAAAATAAAGATGGAATCATGAAATATGATAAAGTTTGGATAAGGAACACTTACCCCAATCGAACACGTGAATAATCCCTCAAAAATCGCCCAAATCCGAAGTCTATAGCTCAAAATATGAAGAAAATTGCCAAACCCTCGACTTATATGATTCTGCCCAGGTCTTCCACATTTGCGGACAATAATGCACATCCGCGAGCTCGCTTTAGCGAGCTATGACTCGCATTTGCAGTTCCAACCAGCCAGCCCAGTGGTTGCACCTGCACAAGAAAACGTCGCACCTGCGCAAGAAAATGTCGTACCTGCGACATCGCAGACGCGACCAAACAACCACAGAAGGGGTTTGCCTCGTAGAAACGAGCTCTCCTTTCGCAGCAGCGATTGCGCATCTGTGCCGAAATTCTATGCAGAAGTGAAGCAACTAGACACACTCCATCTCGCAGAAGCGACCAACAACGACGCAGAAGCGACCATGCACATGCGCTCCAAAAATGCGCAGGTGCGACGCACCAGAACCAGACCTGCCCAGCATGCTCCTTAAGTCCAAAATTTGATCCGTTAACCATCCGAAATCTACACGAGACCCCAGGGACCTCAACCAAATATACCAATACATCTTAAAATACGATACGAACTTAGTCAAGGTCTCAAATCATATCAAACAAGGTCAAAATTATGAATCGCACCTCGAATCGAACTTATGAATTTCCAAATCTTCCAACTTTCAAAACTCGTGCCGAAACATATCAAACCAACCCGGAATGACGTCAAATTTTGCATGCAATTCTCAAATGACATAACTGAGCTAATACAACCCTTGGAATCATAATCCGAGTGCGATATCAACAAAGTCAAACCTCTTAACCTTCCAAAATTTCAATTTTTCATTTTGTTTCTAAAATGCTTCAAATTATCCTACGTACCCCCAAAATCAAATCCGGACGCACGACTAAGTCCAAAATCACTTTACGAAGCTATTGGAATCATTAAAATTTCATTTCGGAGTCACCTACACCAAGGTCAAATTCTGGTCAACTCTTATCGCTCACACTTCTAAAATAAGAATTCTTCTTCTAAATTGACCCTGAATCATCCGAAAATCGAACTTGACCACACACGCAAGTCATAACACATAATACGAAGCTGCTCAAGGCCTTAAGTTGGAAAGCGGGAAATAAATTCTCAAAATGACCCGCGTGGTTGTTATACTTAGGAACTGTTTTATTTTGTGCATTTTGTTTAGTAGGATTTGATGGACCTTGGTTCACTATGGTCCATAGTTTATAGACTTCAGCTTTCAGGAAGTCTTCCATTCTTGCTTTTCACCAACTGTAATATTTTCCATTGAACATGGGTGGTATGGCAGTTGATTGTCCTTCATTAATTTCGGGTGGAGCACTCATCTCGCTTTCAAGATATCTCTAGGTGTTAGCTCTGTGTGTGAGAGAACCTCCTCTGATACCAATTATTAATTTGAGTACCTGTATGATTTACTAAAGAACATAGTTCTTTACCGGTTTCTTAAACTTGAAGTAAAGTAAGCAGTAAAGTATATACATTAATTTTTACGTGGAAAATCACCCGGTTCAAAAGGTAAAAAAATCACGACCTACTACGTAGGATTTTCAACTCCACTAAGAATAATGATCCAAAATATATCAATTACAAGATTGTAATTCAATACTCTCTAGTACTCCTACTACACTATTTGATTTATAAGTTACTCTAACTTGTAAAACAAACACTCACTCCAACTCAATAATTGTTTGTGACACTTGATTACAACTCAATTTTCTAAAACACATTCACTAGATTGAATCAAGAAGAATATAATACTGGTACTCCACTAGAGTGAACACCATGTAATTCTTCAGTTGATGTGTAAAGGATGAATTCAGAAGTCCAAAATAAATAGTATTTAAATGCCCGAACTTTGAAATCTTCTAGGAGTCCTATGCATAGTTAGCTTTTCGTTTGATAGGACTCCTACTGTTCCAAGGGCTCCACCAGTTTTGGGACTCTTGTCTCTCGCTGATTTGTTCGTATCTTCTTGGTAACAACCCTTATCACATGTAGCAGCCTTCTTCCACCAAACTCGGACCTGGGTAACTTTGAGATAAAGTTACTATCTTGCACAGACGCACAATCATCAACCAAAGGAGTTGGTCCTTTACCCTGAAGAGTTGGTTCTTAGAACAGTTAAGCAGCTATGTTGAGGACCTGGTTCTTTGAATCATTCCATTTAAACAAACTTTGTTAATCATCAAAATCTGAATACTCAACACAACAACCTTTTGACTTATGCATTCAATAATTCCTTGAATTATATAAGCTCTTATCCCCAATTCATCAAATCTGCTATAGCCATGCATATATCTAAGATGAGTAAAATTCACTTGAATATGGTCTTTGTAGTAGCAATTCTCGACAAATGACCAAAAGCATAAGAAAATGATAAAACTATTAAAAATCAAATGACATTTTATGCTCAACCTTTTCGTAATCATAATCCTCCACAGAAATTCATTTACGCTTCAAAACGACAAATAACTGGCATGGTTTCTCGTAATTAGCTTTCATCAATGCAGAGATCTCTTCACTTTTGAGAATAGTCCTCGCAAAAGCTTCATCTGTGATTTTACTTCCAAAGTGACTGATAAAAACTCCTTCCAAAACAGCCCTTAGGTTTGTCATTAAATTCTTTGCATCAGCCTCATCCACAAGCTTTGATTGGGAATATGTCAACTCTATTCTCTCAATGCTAAAACAACCATTTTTCTCCACTACTTTAGTCATGTCTTCAGGAGAGGGAAAATACACTGGCACATTGAATGCGTCAACTAGAGATTCATCTAGCATTCCCTGTATATATGTCAAAAAGAAATACAACTCAATTCCAATATACGGCTAAACTAACTACTCCCCCATCCTATTTTATGTTATAGTGTTTGATGTGATACCACTAATAAAGAAAGGAAGAATTTAGACACATAAATTAAATATGGGTAAAATACTAAAATTGCCCTTACTACCAATAATTGAATGAGTGACGGCAAGAGTTTCACATATTCATTGACATTTCTCTCTCATCATAAAAAAAGTGAAGTTTTATATGAAATACGTCTAGAAAAGTCATGTCAATTATTAAATCTAGCTAAAACGGGATTAAATAAATTACATAGTTTTCAAATAAAGTAATTTGACGCTTTGAGACATAAAAAGGCAAATGTGTCAGCATAAAATGGAATGGCGTGAGTATTAAAATAGATCTTCACGAAACCATAGAGTACATAATATACCTCATTGACCATATCAGTAAGACTTGATCCGAAAAATTTGAGGAGGCGATAGACAGAAAATGGTGAAACCAGAACCAGTATTCCTCCAGGAACAATCTCCTCAGCTCTTGAATTCAAGAGCACTTCCATATCCTTGTCGAACTGAGCAACATAAGCATTAACTACCGCAATATTTGAGGCATCTACATAGTGAATCAATCCCTTATTCCACGCATGGGATTTCTCATCTAATAACTCTTCTGGCAACTTAGATAACCAATGGATAGCACAAGATGAATGTGCGAAATGGATCGATCCTGAGGGAAATAACCTGCCGTGGAAAGACCCTGGAACTCCTGATGCAAAATAAGACCTATCGGCAGGTAGGGATCGAAAGAGGGTATTGAAATCATTGGTGATATGATCGTTGAAGAATACTTGGAATTCAGGAACATTAATAGTGGAATCTGTACTGAATTGATTATGGTACTTGTCCTTTACAGCTTCTACAATATGTTGCATAGCTGAGAAAGTGTTCGGTCCAACTGAACATCCCAAGTCTGCAATACGAAATGTGTTTATTGAAGCTGATAACAGGCTTTTGATGTCAAGCTTTTCAGCAATTGCATCTCTTACCATCTCTTTAGCACCATCTAACACTTCTTTCTGCAGTTGAAAAACACACATAAGTTTGATTAAGAATTTGCAGTTTTATCATGCATAGTAATTCACCAACATCTAATATCTAAAATTCATGTGAGCAAATTGTTATGTACAGTTTTTGTTGGTAAATATATACTCGAATTACAAGAATCTATATTAAACACTAGGAGTAGTATTAGACACCACTGACAACTTTTAAATAGAACTAATTAATTAATTACAGGTTTTCAACTCAAAGGTTATTCGAGCCCTTCAAGTAAATCTCATTAGATATAAAGAAAACTGCCTAGCTTTCCTTAACAACAGAAGTATATATATATATATAGTAAAATTGATCAGGCAGTTGTCTATCAGTGAAAAAGAATACGTTCACATGCATGATGAAATATTCTTATTAGTTACAAAGCTATATATGTTTTAAACACTGGATTCCAGATATTTTTCGTTCCATGTTTCTCAGAACATTAAGCTTAAGATTGGAAATGGTGCTAGAAATACCTGCAATTGGGAGTTTCTGGAGTAGCTGTAGGCACCATCACCAGCATTCATTGGGAAATATCTTTGCATTTTGTCTAAAGCTTGATACTAATTCTTCTTCATGATCGATCAACTTTCCTTTTTCTCTCCCACAGTTGTTGCTCATATATAGCCTTCTTCCTAGTGCCTAGCTATAAATGTGGATAGAGTGAGTGGGACACAGATTCCGTTTTTGCAAGGCAACAACTCTAAGATGACTGGTGCATGCCTATTTATAAATGAGCTAGCTGGGCATGTTTTCGTAACATATTTTATTAATTCAATGCTAAGTTAATTGGGGGGAGGGTATTTTGGTTGGAAGGACAAAGAAATTAATCATCAATATGACAAAAATAATATTCTAAAGCAACAGTACCCTACATCCAGATTCCAGTGGCAATTGCACAACATTATCCTACATTCACTGGCAATATAATACCCCAACCACAAACAAAGCAGGGCACACATATCAAGTTATTAAATATCTCGATCTTTTTATTTGCATTTGTCATGCTCAGGCCCAAGTTGCATGATCCTACATCAACGGTTTTTATTTATGGACTGTATTTTTCTCTTATAGAAGGTTTATCCAATGGGAACCGAACTAATTAAGAGAATAGACTCCTCACTATGTGCTGATCCCAGTAGTATTACTGCTCCATATATCTTTTTTGGAAAAATCTGTTGGATGCTTCCTTTAATCTAACTCATGTGTTCATGTCACTATATATGTTTCTTCAAAATATACTAGGAAGACAATGATGAAGAAAACCCAAATAATTTACACGTCTAACAATGATTTATTCCCAAGAACTTGGACAGTTACGTTCTTAAGTCAGCACTATGACTTTCTCATGTCCAGCCCATGTTGGCACCACTAACTGAGTCCAAAGGGTCCATTAGTATTATATTTGGATGGGTATATAAAAGACTTGTACTCCTATCAAGATTGGGTATTATCATAGTTTGAGTGGGTATATACATATACTATATAATAACAACAACAACAACAACAACAACCCAGTATAATCCCACTAAGTGGGGTCTGGGGAGGGTAGTGTGTACGCAGACCTTACCCCTACCATGAGGTAGAGAGGCTGTTTCCAATAGACCCTCGGCATCCTTCCCTCCAAGAACTCCCCACCTTGCTCTTGGGGTGACTCGAACTCACAACCTCTTGGTTGGAACTGATCACAAATTAAAATAAATAGTAAGATCTTTTGTACTTGGGAATGCAACTGCTTACATGTTATCTTCATTGATCAACTTAGTTGAATTGTTCTTTTTAAAATCGATGTGCACAAAGGTTTTCTATTGTAGTTGAAATCTAACCCATCGAAGAGTGCTTATATAGTACATACATTCTCAAAATTCAATAGACGGATAATATGATCCATTAGTTCCATTTCACATGATATTATTTTCTTATTAGTTCGTCTAACAGAATTTGAAAATAATTTAATTTTGAAAGTCTCATTTTACTTGCATACTTTTATAGCTATAATAATGTTATTGCATGCTTAAGAGTACAAACTCCAAAATATTTTCCATCTTTTCTCAAATTTTGTTTCCAGTGAAACCGTGATTGTGTCACATAACGCGAAATGGATGTAGTACTATAATAACCTTCACTTTCACTTTTTTTTCCACCACATTTAGTGCACTTCAATACCACTCAAACGTTTAACACAAGAAAATAAAATTAATAAAAAATATTAAAATAAATGAGAATTCAAATATGCACAAAACAGAAAATCCGATCCTAATTAACCTTTAATTATTTCAGGATTTCTCCAGCTTGCATTTCTCAAGCAACAATAAAAGAATCACTTTACAGTGCCCCTTTTGGGTGCAAATAATAAATAGATGAATAAATAATTCTCCCACTAAACTGAAGCTGGATATTTTACCTATAAAACTTAGAGACAAAGCACAAAGTTAAGAAGATATATTCAACAAGGAGAATTTAACACGCAAGCAAATTTTCCCTCTTTCCAAGTCCAATTTAGCCCCAGTGACTAACCAATGCCCTGGACTATCCAATGGCCCTCTACATAACTGTGTTGTATCCACAAATTTCAGTAGCTTTTGGGTTTGCAAAGGCCCCGGTGGCCCCGTCGGATACACGCCGGAATCCACCACCACTAGCGGCGTCTTCTCCTTCTCCGATAAACCGGACGTACTAATAGCTGACAAAAAACTACCTGACTTTGTACAACTTTCTAAGGCACATTGCATCCATTGAGATTGCACAATGCAAGAGTTGGAAACCTTGGAATATAAAAGTCTAAGGTGTAATATGCTCTTGGTTTCGTGTTTTTTAACGTGGAGTTGAGCTCCTGTGACAATGAAGCTCAAGTCTTCCCCTGAGGATATCCATTTAGGATCGTACTTTACAGGGGCTGTGCATACGTGTGAGAATTTTTTCCATTGAATGGCTTCAAAGTATCGATCATCGTCGGGTACATCTTCGGATCCGCGCCATGTTAGTGGTTCATCTATCTTGTCTTGAAGGAGTACTGGAGTGTTTAGCAAGTGTTGAAGATGTATGGCCAGCCTGAAACAATATCATCTTGATTCACATATCGTACAAGCAGTGAGCAAACCAAGATTGTACGAATAAATTTTCCTTTTCATTCAATCCTGTTTTTGTTACAAACTTACAATATCAAAACTAAAATATAATACAGTGTTCATTGCTTGGCTTTCTCGCAATGTCCCTTATCAGTTGCCTCCCCTTTTACTTTGTTACTCACTCCATCCCATAATAGATAATTAGTCGCACAAGCTTTATTTATTGGTTCTTGATTTTAGAAAAGGTAGTTTACTAGATTCAAAATAAATTATTTATATATATTAAGTAAATTAATACATGATCTATGCAAAAGTTACTGTCGTATCATGCACCATTGCAGGTCCACCCCTGATTAGTCGAGCTTAAAATATTTCTCGCTTGTATTTTATATTAATCCGTAAAAACAAGGAAGTTTAAAAGTAATGGTTGAAAAGTGGAATTTTACTGGGTTGTTGTTGTTGTAATTTGAAGTATAAATTTTATATGGAATTATGTAGGGAAATTTAGCCAGCTATATTATAATAGAGTGTTATGTACCACTTTTATTTAGGTTCGTACTTAATTACATTCTATATCCATATTTACCATTTATGTACAAAACCATTAATTAGAAGAAAATAGAAGATTCCTTCAATTTAGCATTTCATTCCCTCTCCTTCACCAACTCCTTCCTAAAAATTTGAATTTCATCTATTTTTCAAAAGATTTCACATCTCATTCTCTCTCCCACATACTTATCACCCAAAATCGGTACTCTCTCACAATGCTGACGAAAATGGCAAAAATTTTGTCTCTAAAATTGCAGTTGCTCTCCATTGACATCCATTAAAAAACTTCGAAACTTTGAATTTAATATTCAAAATTTATGAATTTGTGATTTGTTTGGACCGGATTTTCTTGCAAATGATGGGGAATATATCTTGTAGTTTATATATCAATTTTGAGGAAAATTGTTTAAGTTTAATTCATAGTTGGTTTTAAATAAAATTTCAGATTGAAACTCGAAGATAACGAAGTTGCATATCATAAATTTATCATAATTGTATCAAAATTGTGGCCCCGTTTGTCCATAATTATTTTTCCTTTTTTGAAAAAATAAATTTCAAAAATGTGTTGTCCATGAAATTTTACAAGTTTTTAAAAATATCTCGAAAGTGAGTTTTTCAAAATTTCCAGAAAAACTTTTTTCCCCACTCACAAAACTGCACATTTTTTCAAGTGAAATGCATGTCCAAACATAAATTCAAATTTCAAATACTATTTTTCAACTAAACTCTAGATACTACTTTTTTTCAAAAATTACAATTTTTATGTCGTCCAAACGCTTATTGTATGTTATTTGTATCTGATATATCAATACCTAAAATAATACCTGATACAATACTAATACAATTATAATATAATATTATATCAAATTTTAAGTTTAGAGTTGTGATTGAAACTTGAAGAAGATGAAGATATAAATTACTATTGGACCCTTTGGACTCAGTTAGTGGTGCCAACATGGGGTGGACATGAGAAAGTCATTGTGCTGACTTAAGAACGTAACTGTCCCAAGTTCTTGGGAATAAATCATTGTTAGACGTGTAAATTATTTGTGTTTTCTTCATCATTGTCTTCCTAGTATATTTTGAAGAAACATATATCGTGACATGAACACATGAGTTAGATTAAAGGAAGCATCCAAAGAGTTTTCCAAAAAACATATATGGAGCAGTAATACTGCTGGGATCAGCACATAGTGAGGAGTCGTTAACGTCTATTCTCTTAAGTAGTTGATTAATACAATTCTTGCAACTTCATCGAGTTTTAATTTGAATTTTCACCTAAAACCAACTCTATACTTGATTATTCTCCCCCAAAATTGAGATATAAACTTCAAAGTACACTACTAAAAATTCGGCAAAAACCGACCAAGGTCGACCGACCAACTTTGGTCGGTCAAAAAACTGACCAAAAAACCGACCAAAGTTGATCGGTTTTTCAAAATATTTTTTTTTAACTTTGTTTTTTACTAAACCGACCAACTTTGGTCGGTTTTCTTTAGCGCAAAAATACGAAAAACTATTTTTGAGTCCCGCGAAATTTATGTTTCAAGAAACCGACCAACTTTGGTCGGTTTTTCAATTAAAATAAATAAAAATTAATATTAAAAAAACCGACCAAAATTGGTCGGTTAATTCGGCTGGTCATTTAAAAAAACCGACCAACTTTGGTCGGTTTTTCAATTAAAATAAATAAAAATTAATATTAAAAAAACCGACCAAAATTGGTCGGTTAATTCGGCTGGTCATTTAAAAAAACCGACCAACTTTGGTCGGTTTTTCAATTAAAATAAATAAAAATTAATATTAAAAAAACCGACCAAAATTGGTCGGTTAATTCGGC
>AWOL01S0007472.1:82156-193673 GCA_000715115.1 Nicotiana otophora | reverse complement strand
TTTTTTTTTGAATTTAATTGACCGACCAAAGTTGGTCGGTAATTTCCGACCAACTTTGGTCGGTATTCCTTTCCGACCACAAAAATACCGTCCACATGTAAATGGTCGCGTTTTGGTCGGTTTTTTGCCATTACCGACCAACGTTGGTCGGTTTTTTTGGTCGGTTTTTACCGGATTTCTAGTAGTGGTATATTCTCAATCACTTGCAAGATCACTCAATCCAAATAAATCACAAACTCGTAAAACTGAAATATCAAATTCAAAGCTTCAAAGCTTTTTAATTTAATATTTAGCAGCCATATTAATTTGTATTAATCAACTACTTATTTTCTTATTAATCAAATGTAGAGTAAAGCTTATGTGTGTTATTGATCGCTAAACATTATGTGTAGTTTTGACCGTAAGAAGTGGGGACCATCATTAAGTGAAAAGCTACGTGAATCAGCAGACCAATTTGCATAAAAGAAGAGGGAGGGATGAGAGGAGCGAAAGAAGGAAAGGATATAACTAAATCTCTTAACTAAATGCATTAATAATTGGGTTAATTGGGTGAGAACTTTTTAAGAGAGATTGTATATAAAATGTTAAAAAAGTTAAAAGTATTTATTGAAAACTGAAAAAATTTGAGAAAAATAATAAATAAGTTTTTATTATAGTATATAGAGGAAAACATTGCAAGAATGTAATTAGTGCAATGGATACCAAACATTTTTACTGAAGGAATACTACTTATCTAAAAGGAGTATGATCTCGAGCAATCAAAAGAAAGCATTACCTGTCACACTTCACCCCTTCAAGATAAAGTCGCATACCAGTTACTGGTGTTTTTCCAACAATTACCTGATAATAAATAGTGTATGTTCATAAATCATAAACAAACTTTTTAAGGGTTTGTGGAGTTAACATGAATGTTGAACAAGGTAAATTTAAATTTATGAAAAAGATAACAGATAATATAACATAATTTCTCTATATTACTTTGTGCAGAATGAAGTTCCAACTATTAAACTGCAAATTCAGTCTAAATTCGATGAAAGATAAGTAACTCTTTTCCTTTTTCACTTTTTGGTAGAACCATGGGAAAATGACACGCTCTCAAAGTATAATAGCCGAAACAATATATATGTTTTGTATATATATACACTCTATATATTATATACAAATTTTATATACTTTTTCGACTAACAAATATAAATAATTTCTGGCGTGGGCTAAAAGTGAAAAAAACCTTAGAGCGATCGAATTTACCTGAGTTGGGTTTACGTAAAGCTTGGGACCCATCAAATTGAAATGAAGGGCTGGAGGTCGAATGGACCTATTTGTAGTTGGGCCTAAAGGAAGATCATTATGAATAGGGGCCCACATCTTGTGCGCTTGAAAATCCAGAAAATACTGCAAATCTGCTATAGGTGGCTTGTCTGCACATCAATACATTAATTTAATATATTATATACATTAGATTATTCAAAAACAAAAATCTACTATCTGACATATGTAGTTCAACTAACACATTATCCTCTATTTCATGTTTGAATTATTGTAACATCCTTGGAGACCTTTAATTCAATTTGGCATTTATTCAAAAAGAATATTTTATTTCTATCACCAATCAAATGGAAAAAAAATAATTTAAAATGAGGAAGTTAGCTAAAAAGAAAAAGACTTGATGAAATATTTTTCGGAAACATAAACTACCTTTCGTGTAATTAAATAAAAATGGAAATTAATTAATTGATTAATATTAAAGAGAGAAAATTATTATTGACTCACATCGAAGATAAAGGTTGATAGCATGTGATAAGAAACCCTTGCCAGGAAGACCTTTGAGAAGGGAAGTAATGGGAATGAAGTTGAAGCCAATTGCATCTGGGTTTGAAGCTACTGTTAGAAGCCATTCACTGTGTGTGTTTGCTGTTAAATCTCCACCTCTTTTTGAACATATCACTGTTACTCCCTGCAAATATTATTTTCAGAAACTGGTAGTACGTATTATTTTCCCACATCTTATGCATGCTTCAGTTTCCTTGAACTTGTGTATGATTGTCAACCATATATATATATATATATATTTCTTGATTTTTCCAGCTAGAATGTAGATTAAATTAAGCAGTCACGTCTTGTCCAAAGCCTTGTTATATACATGAGTGATTAATATATAAAGTTTGACTAGTTCTTTTCCAGTGGAAGTTTTTCAATCCTTGAAGATACATGCACATAATCAAGTTAGAGAGATATTTTGATTTTAAGACAAAGTCGGCAGCAGAAAATGACTTCATCCTAATTCTCTTTAGTAGTTTCCAAGAATCTAATGGTTAATATTGACTTGGAAACCTTTAGAGTTTTTATAGTTTGCAAATTATTGGTAAGTTAATAAATTCAAAGAAAGCTCCCAGGCTTTTTATATTAAGAATCTTCTAATGTCAAAGTTACACTATTAGCTGAAGAATTTGGACATATGATCTGTGTATGATACAAATCAAAGCAAGAAAATTGACCTATCAATTCATGAAAACTCAAATAAAAAATCAGGTTCATCCAGACCTTTCTTTAGGTTTTAAGGTCAAATTATTTGGTAATTATTAAATTACTGCTATGAAATTTTGGTGTAATTATGAATTAGTTTTAAAAATAATGAAGAGTAAAGTTTCTTGAAGTTTTGGAATGGAGACATTTGACTCATAATGTTCTGATTTTTAACCCCTCCCAACTGCCACCGATCTTGATCTCTTTTCATTTGTTTTGAATATTATCAAACTTAGTCTAACCTTCGTAAACTATACTAAAGCAAACAACCTCTAAGTACTCTATAAAAGCGAGCATCATACGTTCACTTTATTTTAAAAATCTAATATTGAAAAATCGATATCTTCACTGAAATATATTTCAATATAAATTGAAATAATACCTATAGGTATATAACTTATGTTACTTAAAAGTAAAAGCACCTCCTGGAAGTTACTAGATATGAATATTTCCTTCAATTTTTTATTTGAGGGAATAGTTTATTCGTGGGAAAATTTAGGTGCATTTTTCATTATAAAATGGATAAGTGGATTGAAAATTAACAATTATCAACATACATCTTTTGTGGTAGCTGATGGGAAGTCGCTGAAGATATTGGGCTGTGGATCAAAAACATTGAACGCCTCTAGAGCCTGCAATTCAGAAACAAAAAAATAAAAAAACAAAGAAAAATGTTCAGTTCAATTGAGTTTTTATATATATATGATATCTGAAAAAGTTCTTAACTCAGGAAGTATCTCCATTATTATGTCTTGACATTAATTCGAGCTTACTCGTAATGTTTAAACTAACTATATTTGATGAATAGACTAGTCAGGTTAAATGAACTAGTACAAAATTTTTACTATAATTTAGGACGAAAAATTTCTCATACTATTTTTGCAATCAATTCAAAGAACTCTTTTCCAGAAAAAGGAGATTAATTTGAAAAAAGAATAGAAGGATTATTCGAAAAAAGAAACCTTATGCTTTTGTTCTCGTGTTTTGCATTGGTGAGGAGAGAAGTTACAAATGCCAGTGAATAACTGATCACCAAGTTCATCCAATTGGTTCTTGAGTTGTGATGGTTCCATGTTGGAAAATTTGTGTTGCCTAACTAGGACCACATCTTGTCCTCCTATACTCAACCCCACAATTATGTGGGTACCATATTTCTCTATGAACCTGTCCCAAATCACAAGTAATTAATAAAAATTATATATCAATTATATTAAATACGAATAGGGGTGACAAAATGGTTAAAAGAAAATAATTAACTATCCATATTATCTACTAAAATTGGGTTGGATAATGAACTTTTTAAAAACAGATCAAATATGGAAAAAAACTATATTGTCCATTTAAAAAATGGATAACTAATGGGTTTAATTTTTACATGTGCAAAGCCTCAAATTGTGGGTTCCTCAAATTTGGGAGACTAGCTAGTAGTAATTCTCACAAAAGTGATCATATTCAAAAACTCATCTTATCCGCCGGTTAACCTGTTGTTTATCTGTATTAAATATAGGCCAACTCCTCATTTTCTTTCTTCAAGGTTTTATATTTATTGACCACTAGGACACCCAAGAGTATGGCTTAATGGTCAATAAAGTAGGTTGAGAATTATGAGGTTTCAGATTCCTATCTTGCGGACAGAATTAGCTTAGCTGGTAACTATTCAAGTTTTAGGTACCTCGTAGAACTAACCGAAGTGTGCATAAGCTGACTTAGAACTATAGTTATATAAAAAAAAGGGAAAAGGGCCAATGCCCTTCAACTATTTAAAATAGCTCAAAAATGCCCTCCGTTTGTTTTTGGTACCAAAAATATCCTTGCCGCCTATGTTTTGAGCCACAAATACCCTTAAATCGTTAGTCTTACCATTGAAGGTGACATAACATTCCAACTAGGTTAAATTTGCTTACATGGCCATCAACCTAAGCAATCCAGCATGGCAAAATTATTTTTCCGGAAATATTTATTAAAATACAAAATCAACACTTATTCCGAAAAAAGTAAAAAATTTCCGAAAAAATTATTTATTTCGGAATTTTTTATTAAAATACAAAATCAATATTTATTCCGAAAAAAATAAAAAAAATTCCGGAAAAATAACCCCCAAATATTTAATTCGAGGTTGCCTAAACAAGTTCGACGTGCAATAAATCCTCAACTTAAGCATTTAAAATAGTAGAACATAAATCCTCTATCTCACTCATCATAACTAAATAATTTATTTTGTATATTATATATAATATTTTAATAAATAAATAAATAATTTTTCCGAAATATTTTTACTTCTTTCGGAATGTGTTGATTTTGTATTTTAATAAAAAATTCTGAAATAAATAAGTTTTTCGAAATATTTTTACTTTTTTCAGAATAAGTGTTGATTTGTATTTTAATAAAAATTCCAGAAAAATAATTTTTTCGAAAAAAATTATTTTTCGAAAAAATAATTTTGCTATGCTGGATTGCTTAGGTGGATGATCATGTAAGCAAATCTAATCCAGTTGGACTGTCATGTCACCTTCAATGGAAAGATTAACGGTTTAAGGGTATTTGTGGTCCAAAACATAGACGGCAGGGATATTTTTAGTACCAAAAACAAACGGAGGACATTTTTGAGCTATTTCAAATAGTTCAAAGACATTTTTAGCCCTTTATAAAAAAAGAATAAGGTCGAAATCACGAAAAGATTGTTACTTTAACTAAGTTTGTATCAGCATCTTTCCATTTATAGTATACCTTATCTTCTTAAATTTTAATGAATTTAATATAGTTTTTGGTTTGATTTCACGAATTTTAATTAGACTTGTTCTCCCCATTGCCAAGTTTTCTTCTTCAAGTTTTTATATTTGTGAAATGATAATTATAGTATAAAAGTAATCATTTTTGTTGAAGATTAAGGTCTAAACCACGAAATAATGTTATTTTAAGCAGATTTGCATCGTCATCTTTCTATTTTATAGTATGCTTGTTCTTCTTAAATTGTGCAATGTTTTTAAAGTAATTTAAGGTTTAAATTAACGTACTTTAATAAGACATTTTCATGTCTTGTTATGTTAAATACTAGAAAACACTACCCAAAAAAATCTTAAAGGTCAAAGGCATAGCTTCCTTTTTGTATATATAAAAAAAAAAAAAATCAAAAATAGAATTTGTTGATTTTCTGGCACAACCATAAAATATTAAAAGCATTAGCGACCAATTTTTTTTTTTTCTCCTAAGTATATTTCATGAGTGGTCATTCAACTTTGTATTCATTATACAAAAGATATTTTTCTTCTTTTTACAACAACAACAACAATAACCCAGTATAATCCCGCTAGTGGGGTCTGGAGAGGGTAGTGTGTACGCAGACCTTACCCCTACCCTGGAGTAGAGAGGCTGTTTCGAAATGACCCTCGGCATCCTTCCCTCCAAGAACTCCCCACCTTGCTCTTGGGGTGACTCGAACTCACAATCTCTTGGTTGGAAGTGGAAGGTGCTTACCATCAGAGCAACTCACCTTGTCAATTTTTCTTCTTTTTGTTACGTAAAAATCATTCAACTTTGTATTCATTATCCAAAAATCAATTTTCTTTCTTTTGTTACACAAAAATTATTAGGGTATATCATTCAACTTTACGTTTATTACCCAAAAGTCACTTAATATCCATACATTTAATTTCATGGGTTAAATGACCACCCATAAATTAATTAGAGGGCTCTTTTGGTGTTTGAAAACTTCTAGGCATTCTAATGTGGAACAGTCTCAGCCACCAGATCTTCGGGTGTAGATTAATCCGGTGGAACAATTCTATTCTAAGCTAATTTTGGCCAAAACAGAGGAAAAGAATACTATTTTTATTCTAATTTATACGACACATTTTCTTATTGAGAATTAATTTGACTTATTTTTAAAATTAAATTGAATTTATTCAATTTAATATTTTAAAATTAAAAGTTAGACATTAAAAAATTACAAAAAAATATAAATTGTAATTATTCTCATGTTATGATTAGAAAATTTATTTCAAAATGTTGGTCAAGTTTCACATATTTTAAATTTCAAAAAACGAAATATGTCACAAAAGAGATGATACCAATTATGAACAGTGTAATTTTCAAAAAGAAAAAAGAAAAAGAGAGTAATTGATTCTGACTTCCAGTGTTCTCTTATTGAATTTAATCAGTTGATCAGGTCAACATCACCCCCATTTGCACGCCATTAATTCCAAGGTCAATTACCTATAAATTTGTTTATTGTTTCCTTTTCCTAACGAAACATTTGCTTTCTAGTCCATAAAACATCGATATATTCTGATTTTGACCCATGTAGTATCTGGTTAAGCACATTAACCTTCAATTGATTGAAATTATGTACTTTTGAAATTTAATGAATTACTAACTGTAAAATGATTTATTTAGTCACGTATTATGCTAAATTTATGTTTTTGAGAGTAATATAACTCTAAATACTAGTATATATAATAAATTTCCTGTGTAAAAATATGGAGTACATTTGAATTAAAAGGTGAAAAATGAAAAGAAATGAGATGATATTAAAGTTACCTTGCAAGAGCAGCAGGATCCCAAGTGGAAGGAACATCATTTATAACTTCATCAGCCAAAAGAAGAGGACTTCTATCAATATGAACATCAAACAATATAATGAAGTAACCATCAAGCCCTAAGTAGTTTGTATTAGCTGCATCAGTTGCCCATGAACCACTCTGAAACCCAAACATTGAATTAAACAATCCTGATGGTATTTTCCCAGCCACTGAACTTTTTCTGTTCATAAATTCAGACATCTGTTTGCCCAAAAAAACAAAGTCAAACATTTGATAATTAACTTAAAGAAGATGATGAGGAAGAATTAAGAGGTTGATCTTGCCTGATTAAAACTAAGAATATCAGACTGAAATCGAACTCGATCGCCTTTATCACATTTAATATCAACAGGGATATTATTAAAAGCTCCAAAACCAGGTACCATGATCTCCTTTGTGACAGTTTCATTGAGCAACACAAGTCTTTCATCTCCTTTACAATACTTTAGTCGAAAATCGCAGGTCAAATCGAAGCCTTTTCCGAGGCTGTTGATAGCCTTCTCTACAATACTATTATTGTTCATTTCCTTGAGCCTGCTCTATATATGTTGCTACTAATTTGAAGATGATCTTTGAAGGGAGGGTTTGGGTTAATTGAAAAGGAATAGAGGGAAGAAGAAGAGCGAAGGCGTGTGAATGCCAAATGGGAATCAGTTTTATACAGAGATAAGTTTGAATGGAAGAAATTAAAATGAGGATATGACTTTTAAGTATGGGGAAACTTCATTCTCTTTCTTGTTTATATTTGCTGGAATTTCCCGAGCTTTTAAACTTTCTGTTATTGTAAGTAAAGCGTGTAAGATAGTCTGTTCAGCTATATATATATATAGTCGTAACTAAAATTTAACACAGAACGCGCTTGTACTCACTGCCCGTGCACCCCTTGCAAAAAATAGGGGTGCCTAACACGAAGCTGAGCTATATTTGGATGAGTTAAACCGGGTTAAAGTAGTAACCCGCCTATTGTCTGCTTGAGTCAAGATGAACGGGTCAATTTAAAATGAACAATAGAACATTATTTATTCAACGGAAAACGACCAGAACTGTCATTGAGTATTAGAATTGGTATAAAATTGCACTCCGTCCACCTATTTGAATAAAAATGCTTTTATCATTATTTTTTTGGCTCAACATTACCTTTATTATTAACAAAAAATTCTGAAAAAAAAAAAAAATTTAATTAATATCCATGTGTCATCGTTTCATTGGCCTAACGTAAATCCTAAACCAAATTGTAATTAAACCCACCCGTAACCCGCCCGATTATTGATCCGCCATAATTTTTAAACATAACTCTTTCTTTCTTTCTCTCTCTCACCTCTGCCTCTTCACCATTTCGTTTTAGTGAATATTTTGTTACGAGTGTATGCCTACGATTATTCATGAGGCAAATTCAAGATTGAGTTCTCTATTAGAATAAGTTTTATGGAAGATGGAAGGAATTGTCATATTCTTCTTAATGCAAAAAGTTTAGATTCTTTTAATTTGTTGATGTAATGGGTATTCTTTATTGTATAATTTTTTTTATTTGAAATTTTTGAAGGTTTTCTTCACTATTTTTTGTCATTCCTTTATGAAAATTTGAGGATTTTTTTCGATTTTTTTTACTGTTCATGTAATGTGTATTTCTATTTTTAATTTATTTCGCTATTTGTTCTATTAATTAATATGTAAGCTTTTAAATTTCTGCTATGGGGAATTGGTATTGTGCAATTTCATACATATTGGGTTCATATGATGTTCTAATAATAGTTGTCAATTTTTTACTAGAGAGAAAAAGAGTTATGTTTTAAAATCGGAGCGGGTCAATATTCGGACGGATTACGGGTGAGTTTAATTATATTTTGGTTGAAGTTTAAGTTATGCCAATAGAACAGTGACACGTGGATATTAATTAAAAAATATCCCAGAAATTTCTGTTAGTAATAAGGGTAATGTTGAGCCAAAAAATAACGGTAGAGACATTTTTATTCAAATAGGTGGACGGAAGACATTTTTGTATCAATTCTAATACTTCGGGGACAGTTCTGTCCCTTTTCCGTTTATTCAAATATCGGTGGTGGAGCCGATATTTGAAGTTAATGGGAGCACCATTTCTTTAGTCATTTGTTACAAATTTGATGTACAAAATTTAGTTTTAATTTTAGGTTCTACATAAACAATATAATGATTTGAACAAATCTAAACTCAAATTTGTACAAAATGAACTCAAACCCAACGCGAGTATCATCAAAGTTTATCATCCAACTATATTTGATGGATTTAATATTTATATACTGGAAATGTAATATTTTATACGATCAAATCATATAATAGGTAATCAATTTTAGTACTCATAATAAGTGAAATTTAACTACCAAAAATAAAGCAAGTAACAGAAGGTTAAAATTGAAAAATCATTTATACATAGTGGATATAAGTTAAATCCGTATTTATTATTTTTCTTGAGATACTCAAGCAGGATATTTCAGTTATTTATGCAGCATGTACAAAAGTTTTGCAGAGAACATCTGACCAGTGTTTTAAAAGGCGTTTTCGGGGCGAGTCATGTGGCGAGGCGCACCTAAAATGCCCCGGGGCGATGGTGTGGGACGAAAGTCTCAAGAGACGTACGCCCAGCAATTCGGGGCATACGCCCGGGCGGTTGAGGCGAGTGTTTTTGAGTGAGGCGTAAGCCCCAGAGATCTTTTCAAATTAAAACAAAATTTGTTGAATAAGTCCTTCATATAATACCCAAAATTTCAAAATTGAGCTTGGTAATGACTCAAAAGTTTTAAAAAGATACTGAAATGTATTAAATTTAAAAGTTAAGACCTTTTTTATTGATTAAAGCCTCAATTCATGGTCTTTCCCAATTCTTTATCTTGTCCGCTAGTCTGTTAATATCTCCCAAAAGTAACGAATATTCAATTTCTTTTTACAAATAAAAAGAAAACTCCATTCTCCTTCGTAACAGCAAGTTCAAAGTTCAAAGTTCAAATTGAAGGTTAGTTATCCTTTTTGTTCCTTCATGTAGAAAACTTTATTCTTTTCGACTCAAGTTTCTTGAGCTTTTAAGTAGCGTATAATAGATTGTTTTCACTAGTTTTTTGTGGGGATGAAACGGGCGCACGCGCGCGCGCGCGCACACACACACACATATATATATATATATAGTTTCCTTAATTTTTTATGCAATTTTACCTGTTTATAAATATTTACTGTATTTATATTATTTTATAAAATATTAAAAATTAAATACCTATGGGGCTTACGACCCGTGTTTCGAGGTTTACGCCCCGCTGAGGCATATATAAAACGTCTCGCCGTACGCCCACGCCTTTTAAAACACCGCATCTAACTTGAACCAGGTTCATGTGTTCATACATAAGATTGTAGCAATGGCTTTTCCTTTTGGCATCTTTTCCAGTTTTACTTTTCTTTTTATAGTGCACTAATTTCTACTAAACGAAAAGTCCCAATAAAGACTAGAAAAATTAACCTAGAATACGATGGGCGTCAAAGGCTGAATTACAGGTCTAATAAATTTTATCTCTTCGTAAACTAATCAAAAGGATCTTTCTAATAATCCGAAATAATTGGAATGTTCACACTTGGACATTGTGGTCTATCACTGATATACGTATTTTGACTTTACCTACGTTGGAATTTAATAGATTCAATAAATTCTTGCCAATAACCATGCAAGTACAAGGTAACTAGATAACTGACTAAAAGAAACCCAAATCAATTTTAGAAAATTAAAAAATGAAACGTTAAGAACTTTGAAATGGTCCATGCGCTAAAGTGAACCGTCACTAATCAACGTAGACAAACATGAAGACTTTTAGCAATTTTCTAAAGTCAGTTATAAATTAACGTATGGCATTTAGAAATAGAATAAATGAAGAAAAAACTGAACTTAATTGTACAAAATTAATTTTTTACCAAGATGTACTTTTTTCTTTTGCTACGAGTTTGCTTATATTTTTCTTACCTTACGACCCGTTATTTTGTCCATAAAAAAAAATCTTTTTTACGTTTTTTTTTTAAATCAAAAAACGTGTTTGTCTATGAAAATTCGTAAGTTTTTATAGATTTTTCAAAAATGAGTTTTTCAAAAACAAAAAAAACTGGTTTGACCACTTTTTCAAGTTTCTTGGAGAAGAGTTGTTTTTTCACTCACAAATCTGTAATATTTTTCAAGTGAAAATACATGTCCAAACATAATTTTAAATTTTAAATATTATTTTTTTATTTAATTCTAAATATTAGTTTTTTTTGAAAATCTAATTTTTTATGTCCAAACGCCTAATGGCATTGTAGTCTAAGAATAAGCAAATAGCCAATTGCCACCATTAAACCGCTCTTCGCTGCCAATTAGCTTGCTATAGAAACTGAAGAGCAGCCAATTTCTGTTGGAATATGTGGGTGATTTTATTAATTTATGCTTTTATTGAAATGTTTTCTAGTATTTTCTCCATTTTTAGGTATTCTGTTTTAAAGTCACGTTGATAAAAGAGAAACATAAACATACACATGGTGTGTTTTTAGGCAATAGTAGCTCAACAGGTGTGTATGGGAGGAAAAATAGACCCGCCACGTGGACTAATAATGTGCTGACAAGTAGCATGAGAGTCAAAGCAATAAAAAAGAATGAAGGTTAAGAGAATCATGGGTAAAAACACCAATGGAATTGTTTACAAAGATACCGCATTTGACAACTGGAAAAGAAGAGATAAGTGCGGGATACATAATTAAAGACTACAAGGAAGGAAGACTCATTAATAGCCACAGATTTGGAAAGAAATCGATATAATCCCTGATTGTGCGCGATTGACTATTATTATCATAACCGTTACAAATTACTCAAGTAATGGGCAATCAATGTAATAAATATTAGTAATGGGGGAGAATTAAGCAGTTACATATTGGACCCTTATATATAAACCCCCTCCCCCGACCATATTTTATACGATCATCAAAGAATTCACGAAATTATACTACTATCAATTACTTACATTTTTACTTTCTACTATTTGAAGATCTTATTCTAGAAGGAAGCTGCGATTATCAATAAAATTCTTTTTTCCTTATTCTCTCAATATTGTTTTTTCATTATTTGATATTCAACTATATTAGAAAAAGTGAAGTAAAATTGATTATTAGAAACTCGAATTATCTTTTTATTTGCTTTGACCACAAAAATTATTTTTTGGTTAAACAAATTGGTTCTGTTACCGAAAACTCTAGTAATATTTTCACTTTCCATTTACATATTTTGTCTTTAGCAACAAATTATGTCTACCACTAATGAAATTGTTCAGGTGGAAGATGGACGATAATGAGGGGCTCCTCCACACCACACACATATACTCCACTGCGTTCACGAGAAAATTCACTTGTCAGATCTGCTAATCGTAATGCTGGACAACAAATTGACGAACAATCAAATGAGCAAGATAACTCGAAGTAATTTATTACTCAACAGATTGGTGAAACCTCGCATGATTTCGCAAGTGAGCTGTCGAGTGTTGTTCAGGCTCCACCACCAGTTAACACAACTGTGAAAAATCCTCATTCAGGACTGGAAGTGGGGAAATACTAAATAATTCTGGGGCCCGAGGGTCAGGTACGTCGTATAATTCTAATTTACAAAATCTTGTACTGACCTTGCAGAAACAGCTCAAGGAACAACACGAGTGGATAGAATAGATACCGGAAGTATCACCAGTGATTAAAGAAGTGGATATTGACAAGTATTCACAGCAACCATGGAAGCCAAGTGCATCACCGTTACCAATATTAAAAAATTTTAAGAGACCCGATATTTCCAAGTATTATGGGACTACTGACCAATGAGATCATGTCACTGTATTTACTACAGGAGTCGAGGGCAACGATTTAACCAAACAGGAATCGAATCAGTATTGGTGAAGAAATTTGGTGAAACCCTTACTAAAAGAGCACTGACATGGTATTCTCTCTTACCTGAAAATTCAATTGATTCTTTTGTTGAGCTTGCAGATTCATTCATAAAAGTATATTCGAGAGCTCAAAAAGTAGAGAAAAGAATGTAAGATATATTCAAGGTAAAACAAAGGAGTACGGAATTACTCAGGGAGTTCGTGGATCGATTCCGGCTAGAAAAATAATGTTACCTCGTGTACCTGATAATTGAGCAGCAATGGCATTTGCAAGCAACTTGAACGGGAGAAGTTTTGAAGCATGAGAAGGTTAAAAGAAAGCTTACAGGAATTTCCTGCAACTACTTGGAATGATACTTATAACAGTTATAGTACAAAGTTACGAATAGAAGAAGATATAGTGTCAGATCCCAGCAAAAGAAGTCAGGAATTCTGGTGTGAATTCCATAATGATCATGATCGCAAAACAGCAGATTGCAGGCTCTTACAAGCAGAGGCTGATTATTTACTGAAAAAAGGTTATCTCACTGACCTATTTAGTGAGAAAGGAAAACAGTCATATATGAAAAATAAGAAAAAACACCAAAGCCCCTATCGCCAAAAAAGACGATGAATGTTATAACTGGGGGTGAGGAGGTCAACAGAGTTACATACACGACAACGAAAAGAACAACCAAGATCTAGGTGACCCATGGAACACGAGTTTGGAAAGTCTTGGATGGAGAAAACATTACCTTTGACTATGAGGATGTATATGGCTTGTCCATCCCTCATAACGATGTACTGGTAATATCTTTACTTGTTCATGATACTAGCATAAAACGCATTTTGATTGATCCAGGTAGCTCTGTAAATATTATATTTTTAAGAATGGTGAAGGAGATACAAACGAATGATCATGTAATACCCAAGGTTCGATCTTTGTCGGGGTTCGAAAATTCAAGTCTTATAACAAAGGGAAAAATTATGCTATCGACATTCGCCGAGCGTGTCGTGAAAGACACCAAATTTTAATTGGTGGATGCAGACATGGCCTATAACATAATTTTAGGAAGGTCGTGGATCTATAACATGGACGTGGTGCCGTCAACATTATATCATGTTACCAAATTTCCATCATAATAGGGAATTCGTCAAATCATGAGAGATCAGAAAATGGCACGAGAAACCAACACAGTTGCTGTGGAAAGCGGAACATCCAAAGACGGGAATGAAAAATAGGAATTATAGTTTCCAACTGAGGAGAATTTATTTTCTACCTCAACAGAAAGAGCAAAGAATGAAACAGATATAGATGTGAGACTCGATGTGATCCAAGAATCGAAGGAGAACAAAACTATTAAAACAACTACGGAAGAACTCAAAGGTGTTGTATTATTCGATCAATGGCCCAGCAAAAAAGTCTATGTTGGGACAAACTTAAGCCCGGAATTGAAAGGTAAGTTAATTGAGTTTTTACGCACTTAAGCTGATTTGTTTTGCCTGATTGCACTCTGATATGACACTTATCTCTCGGAGGTAATAACTCATAAGATAAATGAAGATCCATTACATCCCCCGGTAAAGCAAAAGAAGCGAAAGCAAAGAGCATTCAAAAAACAGGTAATTCAAGAGGGGGTACTAAAACTTCTGAAAATTGGTTCAATTAGATAGGTAAAGTACCCTGACTAGTTAGCTAATACCGTTGAAGTGCCAAATAAAAATAAAAAATGACGAGTATGCGTAGATTATACTTATCTAAATAAAGCATGCCCCAAAGTTTCATTCCCTTTACCGTATATAGATCAACGAATTGTTCCACCGCTGGTCATGAACTACTAAGTTTTCTAGATATTTTTTCTGGATATAATCAAATAAAAATGGATCCCTTAGACGAGGAAAAAACATCATTTATTATAGATAAGGGGACTCACTATTACAAAGTCATGCCTTTTGGTTTGAAGGATGCCGGAGTTACGTACCAGAGATTGGTGATCAAAATATTCCAATAACATTTGGGAAAAACCATGGAGGTCTACATCGATGACATGTTAGTGAAATCAGCACAAGCGAATGATCGTCTCAAGCATTTGAATGAACCTTTTGAAATACTTTGCAAGTACAGCATGAAGCTGAACTCGGAGAAATGTGCCTTTAGTGTAGCCTCACGTAAAGTTTTAAGTTTTCTTGTCTCTAACAGGGGAATTGAAGTAAATCTGACTCATAATCGAATAAATACCGAATGTACTCACGAGTAAAAAGAAAGTACAATGGTTGACAGGGAGAGTAGCAGCTATAAGGAGATTCATATCTAAATTCTCAGAAAAGTATTTTAAATTCTCTTCGCTATTGAAAAAACAAAATTAATTTGAATGAATTGATGACTGCCAATAAGCTTTGAAAGATTTGAAAACATATCTATCAAAACCGCCTCTATTGTCAAAGCCACGGGATGTAGAGAGATTACTCATCTATTTAGCCGTATCAGAAGTAGCAGTAAGTGCAGTTTTGGTACGAAAAGAAAAAGATACGCAATCTCCAATTTACTATGTTAGTAAATATTTGTTAGATGATGATATGCAATATCCTCATCTAGAGAAAACTAGCATTAGCGTTATTACTGACATCAAGAAACTTATGACCCTATTATTTTCTGTCATAACTACTTTTCCATTAAGGAATATTTTACATAAATATGAGTTATCAGGAAGATTAGTTAAATGGGCAATAGGACTTAGTGAATATGCTATTGTTTATCAGCCTTGAGCTGCCATAGTCACAAATACTAGCATATTTCTGTTCAAGCTTACTTCCTGAAACTGAAAATGAGGTACGAATATTTAATGGATATAATATGGGGACTTGAACATTATATAATGATGGATCCTCAAATGTAAAAGGAGCAGGTTGTGTATTGTCTTAATTCACATTCAAGAGAAATTATTAGGCAAGTAATAAAACGTTACCCAATAGCCAATAATGAAGCAGAATATAAGGTAGTAATTGTAGGTTTGTAACTTATAAAAGATATGGGGATTGACCAAATTGAAATCAAAAAGAGACTCAGCTTGTGGTAAATAAAATACAAGGGAATTACTTGGCTAGAGAAACATGAATGCAACAATATTTGAAAAAGGTGCAGGAATTATTGCGTCTGTTCCGAGTATGGAAAGTTGTTCAAATACCAAAAGAAGAAAATGCTGAGGCTCATACATTGGCAAATCTTGAATCAGTATCTGATATGTCAAACACGGAAAATACAATCGTGGTGCACTTATTTCACTCAGCACTTGATCAAACCAAGAATGAGGTAAATTTTAATAATTTAACATGGGATTAGAGAAATAAATTTGTGAAATATCTGCAGTATGGAATATTACTTGAGGATAAAAACAATCACAACTGTTACGAATAAAAGTAGCTCGATATTGCTTATTAGAGGGAAATTTGTATTGAAAGATGTCTGGTGGACCTTTAGCCCTGTGCCTTGGACCCTCACAAGCTGAATACGTAATGCGAGAGGTACATGGAGGATATTGTGAAATCACGCTGGTGTAAGGTCACTAGTAAAAACGCTAATAAGAGTAGAGTATTATTGTCCAAAGATGGAAGGCGAGGCGGAAAACTTCGTAACAAGGTACGATAAATGTCAACGGTATGCAAATATGCATCAACTGGCAGAGTTTGTTCATTCGATTATCGAACCGTGACCGTTTATGAAGTGAGAAATGGATATCGTAGGTCCTCTTCCTCAAGCACCATAAAAGGTATGATTTTTATTAATTTTAACTTATTATTTTTCTAAGTGGGTAGAGGCAGGTGCCTTCAAACATGTACGAGAAAAGGAAGTTATCGACTTCATTTGGAGGAATATAATATGCAGATTTGGGGTTCCAAGGGAAATTGTATGTGATAATGAGCCACAATTCGTGGAGCAAAAGTCACTGATTTTTTCAAGGGATGGACAATTAAACAGATTACTTCAACTTCGTATCATCCCTAAGCTAATGGAAAAACAGAGTCGACAAATAAAATTATTGTCAACAATATAAAAAAATATTTGGAAGAATCAAAAGGCAGGTGGCCTGAAGTGCTACCTCGGGGTATTATGGGTCTACAGGACAATGACAAAGATAAGCACGGGAGAAACTTTATTTTCACTTGTTTATGGTAATAAGGCACTAATTCCAGTGGAAATAGGAGAACCGGGCCTGAGGTTCGAGCATACAAATAAAGTATCTAATGAGGAAGAACTTCGTACAAATTTGGATTTGACAGAAGAACGAAGGAAAGCAACCTTGTTATGGATGGCAGCGCAAAAGTAAAGGATTGGGTGATACACTACTACAAAAAAGGCCTTTGGAGGCAATTATTTAGCGACAATAAGGTAATTATCGCTAATGAATCATTTAAGCTCAAATATTAGTGGCACATGACCATTAGCCAGTAAAGGATATCCTTTTACCGACAATAAAAATAATTACCACTAAAAATCACTAATTGAAATTAATTTTTATTATTTTAACTTTCCCTCCATACAAACAAAATAAAATCTTTCCCTCTAATATTTTTGGACAAGAAATTACTTTCCTTCTAATTAGAAAACAATAGGAAAACAATTCGGAAGAGATACTGAATGATGTACGCCCTAGGAAAACCTAGGTGCTTAACAATATCGCTGTCACGGTCTCCACCCTGCCACGGTCCCGCCATCCCCAGGTAAATTCTCTTTTTCCCCAGCAGGTTGCTTGCAATCTATTTATAATTGATTTTGGTGTGATGCTGCTCGATTATGATCAATCTTCATTGTCAATCTTCTGCTTCTCATCCGTATCATTTTGTGTAGGTTTCAAGATTGTTGCATAAATCATTCTTCTCCTTCAATTTTTTGTCTTTATCGGAAAAAAATCCTGCTTACCGGGTACCGACTTCTGATTTTTGATATCCAACTATGACATTTTGGGACTTGTGAAAGTATAGGTTTTTCTATATTTGCTAAGTTGTTTATGGTATTTGGCTGCTATTAGATTAATAGTTGATCGATTTAATTGATTCGTCCTCCGTTAATCTATTATTTTTTGAATTGGTTCCTCTATATGTTTTCTAAGGCTACTGCTTGGCGGAACTAAGAGAACAAGATTCTGGGTTGTGGCCTCTCTATTTTTTGCCTTTTTATCTTCCTTTTCACCTTGTCCTTTCTTTTATTGGATTGTCCCTTTCTTTAAATAGCATAATAATCATCTAGAGCTAGAGATTATCAAATGTCATTTCTATTAATTTGCATATTCCGTGATTATAATATTCCAAATTCAACCATATCTTGAGGGATTGTATTCATTTTCCTCTTTTCATATCTCTGTTATGAAAATTGTTCTCAAAGTGGAATGAAGGACATATGCTGCTAAGTAACGAGGTACATAAGCATTGTATTACAATGTTATTCACCACATGATCTTAAAAAGGTAGGATTTAGTTTGTTGGAAATTGAAGCTAAAATTTCTCTTTAACTCTTGATGAAATTCTTTCTTTATTTTTCTTCAAGAAGTCAGTCAAGCTAAATGTGGTTTTTTGCTTAGTGATTCTTGAATATTTTTTATTGGGTTGATCGTTAATGTTTCTACTAGGATGATTTTGTTACCTTTTGCCTTGTTTTCCAGTTCTTTGTGTTGTGTTTAATGTTTTTCTTGGTTCGACTTTTTCTTTTTGGGCAGAAATGAATTTTGTTATAGAGTGAGTAATGCTTATTTGGTTGATTGCAGAAATGGGTTAATTTGGATTCAAAATTTTCTTGTGTAAACTCTTTGATATGTCTTCTTTAACTTTAGGTGGTGGAGGGGGTGTTTCATTTTCTCTTTCTAGAGTCATTTTTTTGTGTAACACTTATGATGATCCAAAATATCATCTTTAAATTTAATAATTAATTTTATGTTCTAAGAACTTGAAAAATACTATTTATCACTCCTCGACTTACGTGCACAGTCCGTATATTTTTTTCGGAATTTTTTTTATGTGAAATATGGATTGAAATGTGAAATAGAGCCTAAAAACTCAACTGAGTTGACTTTGGTCAACATTTTGAGCAAACAGATTTGGATCTGTATTTTGACAGTTCCGGTAGGTCCGTATCGTGTTTTGAGACTTGGGCGTATGCCCGAAATTTAATTTGTAGGTCCCTAGCTCAAGTTATGACCATTTAACAGAAACTAGTAATTTAAAGGCTAATGATTTTCAAGTTTGACCACGATGTTAACTTTTTGACATCAGAGCCGGAATTCAATTATGAAAATTTGAATAGCTCCGTTATGTCATTTAGGACATGTGTTCCAAATTTGAAGTCATTCCAGATTCATTTAATATGTTTTGGCATGAGAATTTCAAATTGAAAAGTTTAAAACTTAAAGTTCGAATCGGGGGTAATTTCAGCATTGTTTGACGTGATATTAGACCCCGAGTAAGTTCGTATTATGTTACGGGACATGTTGGCAGATTCGGACGGGGTCCGGAGTACCCCGAGAGTGATACAGATCGAAATCGGAACAAGAATTGGACTTAAGGAAAAATCTGATATTTGGCCTTCTCGTGTAATCGCACCTGCAGATTTTAGACTGCAGGTGCGAGCTCGTAGAAGCGAGCCTTCCATCGTAGATACCGCCTGGGCAAGCTGGGCAAAAGTTCGCAGGTGCGAAAAATTACACGTACCCGAGCGTCCGCAGAAGCGGACTCAACGATCGCAGAAGCGGAAGGCAGCGCAGGTGCACATTTTTCTCCGCAGATGCGAGGCCTCGCTTGGCAGCGCCATTTTGTAGATGCGAGATTTTTCTCGCAAATGCGAGATTGAAAGTGCGAGCCCAGGCACTGCAGGTACGAAAATGCTTGGGCAGTGTATAAATCGAAGAGTCTGAGATTTTTACTCATTTTGGTCATTTTGAGCTCGGGTAAGGCGAATTCTTGGGCGATTTTTACGAAAAAAATTGAGGTAAGTGTTGCTTATCCTATATTGATTATATTTCATGATTCCATACTCATTTACATCATGAAGCCGTGAATTTATGGAAGAAAAATTAGATTTTTATAAAATCTTCTAAAAACGAAAATTTAAGTTTTGAAGGTCCATTTGACATGGAATTGGATAATTTTTTATATGGTTAAACTCGTAGCGGAACGGGTGTTCGAATTTCGCGAGTTTTTACAGGATTTGAGATGTGGATCCCACTATCGAATATTTAAATGAATTTCGGATTTTTATCCGAAAAATTAGTTAATTCATATGAAATTAATTCCTATAATTCGTATTGAGTATATCGAATTGTTTGTGAATAAATTTGACGCTTTTGGAGATAAATTCAAAAGGAAAAATTGTGGTCGAATAATTTGTTGGAATTTGCAAAGCGAGGGAATAGAAACCTTAAATTATTTGTTATGTGAAATGCATGTGAACGACGTATAGGCGAGGTGACGAGTGTCTATACGTCATCAAATTAATTGTTTGGATAATTATTTGAAAATCATAAATTGTTCTAAGACACGAATTAATTGTTATAATAATTATTTCTTTCCTATTTTTTGACAAATATTAATTTTTGAATTCCTGCAATAATTGTCACATGCTCTTTGGTTTATGTGTATTAATTGCTACTTGACATTTAGCATATTAATTATTAAATTGCCTATTTTCTCCCTGATTTCCATAATAAATTGCTATTTTCCATTGTTTATTTCATAATTATTGTATGCTTGTTGTCTTATAATTTTATATTAATTGTTGCATTTATTGGGGGCAATGTCCTCTATAAGAATTGGTAAATAAATATATTGGGGGATCGGGTTGCATGCCGCAACAAACTTATTAAAAAGTCCATATATTGGGGGATCGGGTTGCACACCGTAACATACTTATTAAAAAAGTCCATATTGGAGGATCGGGTTGCAAGCCGCAACAGACTTGTTAAACGTCTATATTGGGGGATCGGATTGTTCGTCGCAACACTTATTTAAAAGTCTATATATATACATGACTAAAATAAATATATTGGAGGATTGAATATGAATATATTGTGGGAGCGGTTTGCACGCTGCAACGAAAATTGATGAAAATAATAATTGGATATGACTATTGAGTTGGCTTTAACTATTAAAAATAAGTTACCTGATTTATTTCTATTATTGTTGCTGTTACTAATATTGCGTGCAGGTTAATGTAAGTGATCTGCCTTAGCCTCGTCACTACTTCGTCGAGGTTAGGCTCATCACTTACTAGTATATGGGGTCGGTTGTACTGATACTACACTCTGCACTTCTTGTGCAGATTTCGGGGTTGGTCCCAGCGACGTATCATAGACTTGCTCGGATTTCAGCTGCTCAGAGGAGACTTGAGGTATAACTGCACAGCGTCCACAGTTCTGAAGTTCCCGTCTATCTTATTTTAGCTGTGTATTTGCTTTCAGACAGCTTTTTTTTCAGACCTTTATTTATATTATTCTAGAAGCTCGTGCACTTGTGACACCAATTCTGGGATGGTATTTAGATACCGTCGTTTTATGGATTATTCACTATATTTCAGACCTTACTTCCGCATTTATTTCTTTGTTATTAATAAATTTAAAAATTATTTAAAACTGGCTAATTTTATTCTAACGTTGGCTTGCCTAGCAAGTGAAATGTTAGGCGCCATCACAGTCTGAAGGTGGGAATTTTGGGCCGTGACAGTTGGTATCAGAGCACTAGGTTACATAGGGCTCACGAGTCACGAGCAATCTTAGTAGAGTCTGAAAGATCGGTATGAAGACGTCTGTACTTATCTCTCAGAGGCTATGAAGTTTAGGAACGATATCACTTCTTTCTTATTATGTCATGCGATTTTATTCTATCATCAATAATTGAACCATTCTACTCTTATTCTCTCGCAGATGGAAAGAACACGTAATACCTCTCCGATGGACAGGGACCAGAGCCTCCGGTGGAAACTATGGCCAGGGGTAGAGGTCGAGGCCGAGGTTGTGCTAGAGGCCGAGGCAGAGGCAGAGGCAGATGTAGAGCTCAGTCCAGAGCTCGAGCAGCTGCACTTGTTGTAGAACCTTAGGTGCATCTTTAGGACAAAGTTCCAGTTCGGAATATACCAGTTGGACCAATTCAGGTCCTGGAAGGATTCATAGCCACTCCAGTGCTTCAGGACGCTCTAGTCCGATTGGTATGTCTTATAGAGGGCGTGACCCAGAATGGTATATTTCCAGTGTCGCAAGCTGTCTCACCGGCTGGGGGAGGAGCACAAACTCCCACTACTCCCGCTCCGAAGTAGATAGCTCCCCAGAATCATGCTCCAGCAGCCCCGCCAGTTGGGTTAGTTCAGCCAGTTGTTGGAGCACAGACCGGTGATAGGCCCACAATGTCTTTTGAGGCCTTATTGAGACTGGATAAGTTTACCAAGCTCTTTCCAGTTCACTTAAGTGGTACACCTTCTGAGGACCCACATGATTATATTGAGCGCTGCCATGAGGTACTGCAGAACATGGGTATAGTTGAGACCAATGGGATTGATTTTGTTGTATTTCAGATGACAGGTTCCGCCAGGAGGTGGTGGAAGGAGTATACATTCACTAGACCAGTTGGGTCGCCTGCACTTACCTGTGAGCAGTTCTCTCAGCTATTTCTGGAGAAGTTCCTTCCTATCATACTGAGAGGATTTTCGCAAGCAATTTGAGCGTCTACAGCAGGGCAGTATGACTGTTACTCAGTATGAGTCCCATTTTGTGGATTTGGCTCGTCATGCTCTCCTTTTACTACCTACTGAGGGAGAGAGAGTGAAGAGGTTTATTGAGGGACTCACTCACCCCATCAGGCTTCAGATGGCCAAGTAGACCGGAAGTGAGATTTCTTTTCAGGCGGCTGCTAATGTTGCGAGGAGGATCAAGATAGTTCTTGCACAGGAGAGAGGGAAAAGGTATGATAAGAGGCCTCATCAGTTCGGTAGTTTCAGTGGTGCCTCGCCTGGAGGTAGGGGTAATTTTGGTAGGGGTCATCCTCCCAGACCGTTTCATTTAGCACTTCATGCATATCCTGGTGCCTCAGGGAGTCACAGTCCTATTATGCCTTACTATGGACAACCAGCATTTAGTGCACATTCAGCTCCTATCAGCGCACAACCACTCCAAAGTTACTACAACGGTTATCCGGCCTATTTGGGTCAACTTCAGCTTTAGCAGCCACGACAACAGGATGGGTGTTATGAGTGTGGGAACATTGGTCACATCAGGAGGTATTGCCCTAGATTGGCGAGTAATAAATCTCAGCAGGACTCTCGTGCCATCATATTGGCACCGGTTGCTTCACCGCCTGCTCAACCAGCTAGAGGTAGGGGTCAGGCAGCTAGAGGTGGAGGTCAGGCCATTAGAGGTGGAGGTCAGACCGTTATAGGTGGAGGCCAGCCAATTAGAGGCCGTCCTAGGGACGCAGTTCAGAGTGGTGAGGCTCAGCCTCGATTTTATGCTTTTTCAGCTCGGAATGAGACCGAGTCATCTGATGCTGTGATCACAGGTATTATTCCAGTTTGCCATAGAGATGCTTCAGTTCTGTTTGATCTAGGATCTACTTATTCCTATATGTCCTCTTATTTTGCTTGATATTTGGTTGTGCCTTGTGATTCTCTGAGTGCTTTTGTGTGTGTATCTACACCGGTGGGAGACTTTGTTGTAGTAGATCATGTCTATTGTTCATGTGTGGTTATTATTGGTAGTCTTGAGACTAGTGTGGATCTTCTACTTCTTGATATGGTAGATTTTGATGTCATCTTGGGTATGGATTGGATGTCCCCTTATCATGCTATATTGGATTGTCATGCCAAGACAGTGACCCTAGCCATGCCGGGGTTACCTCGGTTAGAGTGGAAATAAACTTCTGGTCATTCTGCTANAGGTGGTGGAGAGATTTTATGTTGACCAGACCAGCTGGGTCGCCTGCACTGACTTGGGAGCATTCTTCACGGCTATTTCTAGAGAAGTTCCTCCCTATCACATTGAGAGAGGATTACCGCAGGCAATTTGAGCATCTCCAGCAGGGCAGTATGACTCTTACTCAGTACGAGACCCATTTTGTGGATCTAGCCCGTCATGCTCTCCTTTTACTACCTACTGAGGGAGAGAGAGTGAAGAGGTTTATTGAGGGACTCACTCACCCCATCAGGCTTCAGATGGCCAAGTAGACCGGAAGTGAGATTTCTTTTCAGGCGGCTGCTAATGTTGCGAGGAGGATCAAGATAGTTCTTGCACAGGAGAGAGGGAAAAGGTATGATAAGAGGCCTCATCAGTTCGGTAGTTTCAGTGGTGCCTCGCCTGGAGGTAGGGGTAATTTTGGTAGGGGTCATCCTCCCAGACCGTTTCATTTAGCACTTCATGCATATCCTGGTGCCTCAGGGAGTCACAGTCCTATTATGCCTTACTATGGACAACCAGCATTTAGTGCACATTCAGCTCCTATCAGCGCACAACCACTCCAAAGTTACTACAACGGTTATCCGGCCTATTTGGGTCAACTTCAGCTTTAGCAGCCACGACAACAGGATGGGTGTTATGAGTGTGGGAACATTGGTCACATCAGGAGGTATTGCCCTAGATTGGCGAGTAATAAATCTCAGCAGGACTCTCGTGCCATCATATTGGCACCGGTTGCTTCACCGCCTGCTCAACCAGCTAGAGGTAGGGGTCAGGCAGCTAGAGGTGGAGGTCAGGCCATTAGAGGTGGAGGTCAGACCGTTATAGGTGGAGGCCAGCCAATTAGAGGCCGTCCTAGGGACGCAGTTCAGAGTGGTGAGGCTCAGCCTCGATTTTATGCTTTTTCAGCTCGGAATGAGACCGAGTCATCTGATGCTGTGATCACAGGTATTATTCCAGTTTGCCATAGAGATGCTTCAGTTCTGTTTGATCTAGGATCTACTTATTCCTATATGTCCTCTTATTTTGCTTGATATTTGGTTGTGCCTTGTGATTCTCTGAGTGCTTTTGTGTGTGTATCTACACCGGTGGGAGACTTTGTTGTAGTAGATCATGTCTATTGTTCATGTGTGGTTATTATTGGTAGTCTTGAGACTAGTGTGGATCTTCTACTTCTTGATATGGTAGATTTTGATGTCATCTTGGGTATGGATTGGATGTCCCCTTATCATGCTATATTGGATTGTCATGCCAAGACAGTGACCCTAGCCATGCCGGGGTTACCTCGGTTAGAGTGGAAATAAACTTCTGGTCATTCTGCTAGTAGGGTTATTTCTTATATGAAAGCTCGACGTATGGTAGAGAAAGGGTGTCTAGCCTATTTAGCTTATATTCGCTATCCCAGTGCGAATGTTCCTTCTATGGACTCAGTACTAGTTGTTCGTGAATTTCCAGAAGTATTTCCTGCAGATCTGCCGGGGATGCTACCCGACAGAGATATTGACTTCTGTATTGATTTGGCTCCGGGCACTCAGCCCATTTCTATTCTACCATACCGTATGGCCCCGCCGGAGTTGAAAGAATTGAAGGAGCAGTTACAAGACTTGCTTTATCAGGGATTCATTAGACCTAGTGTCTCGCCCTGGGGTGCACCAACATTATTTGTAAAGAAGAAAGATGGTTCTATACGGATGTGTATAGATTATTGGCAGTTGAATAAGGCCACTATCAAGAATTGATGACCTATTTGATCAGCATCAAGGTGCCAAGGTATTTTCGAAGATTGATTTGAGGTCTGGTTACCATCAGTTGAAGATTAGGGCATCTGATGTCCCTAAGACAGCTTTTCAGACTCGGTATGGGCATTACAAATTCCTATTGATGTCATTTGGGTTGACAAATGCCCCACCAATATTTATGGATTTGATGAATCGGGTGTTCAAGCCCTATTTGGATTCTTTTGTGGTTGTATTCATTGATGATATCTTGATTTACTCCAGAAATCAAGAGGAGCATGAGCAACATCTTCAGAGTGCACTTTATACTTTGAAGAATAATCAGTTATATGCCAAATTTTTAAAATGTGAGTTTTGGTTAGACTCAGTTGCCTTTTTGGAACATGTTGTATCGGCAAAAGGCATAAAGGTGGATCCTAAGAAGATAGAGGGTGTTCAGAATTGGCCTAGACCTACTTTAGTTATAGAGATCCGGAGCTTCCCGGGTTTGGCAGGTTATTATCGTCGGTTCGTGGAAGGCTTTTCATCTATAGCAAGCCCATTGACCAGACTGACCCAGAAAGGTGTCCCATTCAGATGGTCAGACGAGTGTGAGTTGAAATTTCAGAAGCTCAAGAGTGCTTTGACTACAATGCCAGTGTTGGTATTACCTACATGTTCAGGATTGTATACGGTATATTATGACGTATCTCATATTTGGCTTCATACAATATTAATGCAAGATGACAAGGTGATTGCATATGCGTCGCGACAGTTGAAAGTTCATGAGAAGAATTATCCTGTTCATGACTTAGAACTGGCAGCCATTGTTCATGCGCTGAAGATTTGGAGGCATTACCTCTACGGTGTCTCGTGTGGTATTTACTGATCATCGTAGCCTTCAGTATCTGTTCAAACAAAAAGATCTTAATTTGAGGTAGAGAATATAATTGGAGTTGTTGAAAGACTATGATATTACCATTTTGTATCACCCCAGAAAGGCCAATGTGGTGACCGATGCTTTGAGTAGAAAGGCTATGAGTATGGGCAATCTTGTGTATATTCCGGTTAGTGAGAGGCCATTAGCTGCAGATTTTCAGACTTTGGCTAATCAGTTCGTGAAGTTAAATATTTTAGGACCCAGTTAGGTTCTAGCTTGCACAGTCACTCGGTCTTATTTATATGAGCGCATTAGAGAGAGGCAGTATGGTGATCCTCATTTACTTGTCCTTAAGGACACGGTGCAACACGATGATGCCAAACATCTTGTTGTGGGGAAGATAGAGTTCTGCGAATGTAGGGTCGTATTTGTGTGCATAATGTTGACGGGCTTCGTGAATTAATTCTTGAAGAGGCACACAGTTCCAGGTATTCTATTCATCCAGGTACCGCCAAAATGTATCAAGATTTGCGGCAATATTATTGGTGGAGGAGAATGAAAAAGGATATAGTTGCATATGTAGCTCGGTGTCTGAATTGCCAGCAAGTTAAGTACGAGCATCAGAGACCTGGTGGTTCGCTTCAGAAGTTAGAAATTCCTGAGTGGAAGTGGGAGCGTATCACTATGGATTTTGTTGTTGGACTCCCACGGACTCTGAGAAAATTTGACGCGGTTTGGGTCATTGTGGACAGGTTGACCAAGTCAGCACACTTCATTCCAGTAGCAGTTACCTATTTTTCAGAGAGGTTAGCTGAAATTTACATTCGTGAGATTGTCCGCCTACACGGTGTGCCCGTGTCTATTATTTCGGATCGATTTACGCAATTTACCTCAGACTTCTGGAGGGCTTTACAGCATGAGTTAGGCACGCGGGTTGAGTTGAGTACAACATTTCATCCACAGACAGACGGACAGTCAGAGCGCACTATTCAGATATTGGAAGATATGCTTCGCGCTTGTGTTATAGTCTTTGGAGGTTCTTGGGATTAGTTCTTGCCACTTGAGGAGTTTTCTTATAATAATAGCTACCAGTTGAGCATTCAGATGGCTCCAAATGAGGCATTATACGGAAGGCGATTCCGTTCGCCAGTTGGCTGGTTTGAACCGGGAGAGGCTCGGTTGTTCGGTACCGATTTGGTATAGGATGCCTTGGATAAGCTCAATGTTATTAAGGATCGACTTTGCATAGCTCAGTCTAGGAAAAATAGTTATGCCGGCCGTAAAGTTCGTGATATTGCATTCATGGTTGGAGAAAGAATATTACTCCGGGCTTCACCTATGAAAGGTGTAATGAGGTTCGGAAAGAAGGGCAGGTTGAGCCCTAGGTATATCAGACCCTTTGAAAATCTTGAAAGGGTAGGTAAAGTAGCCTACATGCTTGCATTACCACCTAGTTTATCAGCGGTTCATCCGGTGTTCCATGTATCTATGCTCCAGAAATATCATGGTGATCCGTCCCATGTGTTAGATTGTAGCTCAGTCCAATTGGACAAAGGTTTGACTTATGAGGAGGCGCTAGTAGCTATTCTAGCCCGGCAAGTCCGGCAGTTGAGGTCTAAGAGTTATCCTTCAGTTAAGGTGCAATGGAGAGGTCAGCTAGTAGAGGAAGCTACCTGGGAGTCCGAGTCGGACATGCGGAGTAAATATCCGCCCTTATTCACCAGCTCAGGTACTTTTTTTTTCTAACTTCGTTCGAGGACGAACGTTTGTTTTAGAGGTGAAGAATGTGATGACCCAAAATGTCATCTTTAAGTTTAATAATTAATTATGTGTTCTAAGACCTCAAAAATTACTACTTATCACTCATCGACTTACGTGCGAAATCCGTATATTTTTTTCTGAAAAGGTTTTATGTGAAAAAATGGATTAAAATGTGAAATAGAGCCTTAAAACTCAACTGAGTTGACTTTGGTCAACATTTTTAATAAATGGATCCGGATCAGTATTTTAACAGTTCCGGTAGGTCCGTATCGTGATTTGGGACTTGGGCGTATGTCCGGAATTTAATTTGGAGGTCCGTAGCTCAAGTTATAACCATTTAAGGGAAACTAGTAATTTAAAGGCCAAAGATTTTCAAGTTTGACCACGGGGTTGACTTTTTGATATCGGAGACGGAATACGATTCTGGAAATTTGAATAGCTCCTTTATCTCATTTAGGACGTGTGTGCCAAATTTGAAGTCATTCCGGATTCATTTAATATATTTTGGCACGAGAATTTCAAATTGAAAAGTTTAAAACTTAAAGTTCGAATCGGGGGTAATTTCAGCATTGTTTGACGTGATATTAGACCCCGAGTAAGTTCATATTATGTTACGGGACATGTTGGCATATTCGGACGGGGTTCCGAGTACCCCGAGAGTGATACAGATCGAAATCGGAACAAGAATTGGACTTAAGGAAAAATCTGATATTTGGCCTTCTCGTGTAATCGCACCTGCGGATTTTGGACCGCAGGTGCGAGCTCGCAGAAGCGATCCTTCCATCGCAGAAGCGGCCTGGGCAAGTTGGAAAAAAGTCCGCAGGTGCAGAAAATTGCACGCACTCGCGCGTCCGCAGAAGCAGACTCAACGATCGCAGAAGTGGAAGGCAGCGTAAGTGCGGCTTTTTTCTCCGCAGATGCGAGGCCTCGCCTGGCAGCCCCATTTCGCAGCTGCGAGCTCGAAAGTGTGAGCCCAGGCACCGCAGGTGCGGAAATGCCTGGGCAGTGTATGAATCGAAGAGTCCGAGATGTTTACTCATTTTGGTCATTTTGAGCTCGGATAAGGCGAATTCTTGGACGATGTTCATGAGAAAAATTGGGGTAAGCGTTCCTTATCCTATATTGATTATATTTCATGATTCCATACTCATTTACATCATGAATCCGTAAATTTATGGAAGAAAAATCAGATTTTATAAAATCTTTCAAAAACGAAAATTTAAGATTTGAAGGTCCATTTGACATCAGAATTGGATAATTTTTGTATGGTTGAACTTGTAGCGGAGAGGGTGTTCGGATTTCGCGAGTTTTTTCGGGATTTGAGACGTGGGTCCCACTGTCAAATATTTAAATGAATATCGGATTTTTATCCGAAAAATTAGTAAATTCATATATAATTAATTCCTATGATTCGTATTTACTATATCGAATTGTTTGTGAATATATTTAACGCTTTTGGAGATAAATTCAAAAGGAAAAGTTGTGGTCGAATAATTTGTTGGAATTTGCAAAGCGAGGTAAGTATCGTGGTTAGCCTTGACTTGAGGGAATAGAACCCTTAAATTATTTGTTATGTGATATGTATGTGAACGACGTATAGGCGAGGTGACGAGTGTCTATACGTCGTCAAATTAATTATTTCATAATTATTTGAAAGTTATAAATTGTTCTAAGACACGAATTAATTATTATAATAATTATTTCTTATCTATTCTTTGACAAATATTAATTTTTGAATTCCTGTAATAATTGTTACATGCTATTTGGTTTATGTGTATTAATTGCTACTTGACATTTAACATATTAAATATTAAATTTCTTATTTTCTACCTGATTTCCATAATAAATTGGTATTTGTCATTGTTTGTTTCATAATTAAATCATAATTATTGTATGCTTGTTGTATTATAATTTTATATTAATTGTTGCATTTATTGGGGCCATTGCTTCTATAAGAATTAGGAAATGAATATATTGGGGGATCGGGTTGCACGCCGCAAACAGACTTATTAAAAAGTCCATATATTGGGGGATCAGGTTACACGCCGCAACATACTTATTAAAAAAGTCCATATTGGGGGATCGGATTGCACGCCGCAACAGACTTATTTAAAAGTCTATATATATATACTTGACTAACATAAATATATTGGAGGATTAAATATGAATATATTGTGGGAGCGGTTTGCACGCTGCAATGGAAATTGATGAAAATAATAATTGGATATGACTGCTGAGTTGGCTTCAACTATTAAAATGAGTTACCTGATTTATTTCTATTATTGTTGTTATTACTAATATTGCGTACAAGTTAATGTAAGTGACCTGCCTTAGCCTCGTCACTACTTCGTCGAGGTTAGGCTCAGTACTTACCAGTACATGGGGTCGGTTGTACTGATACTACACTCTGCACTTCTTGTGCAGATTTCGGAGTTGGTCCCTATGACGTACCATAGTCTTGCTCGAATTTCAGCTACTGAGAGGAGACTTGAGGTATAGCTGCACAACGTCTACAGTTCTGAAGTCCCCGTCTATCTTATTTTAACTGTGTATTTGCTTTCAGACAGCTTTATTTTATTCAAACCTTTATTTGTATTATTCTAGAAGCTCGTGCACTTGTGACACCAATTCTGGGATGGTATTTAGACACCGTCGTTTTATGGATTATTCAATATATTTCAGACCTTCCGCATTTATTTCTTTGTTATTAATAAATTTAAAAATTATTTTAAAATGACTAATATTATTCTAACGTTGGCTTGCCTAGCAAGTGAAATGTTAGGCGCCATCACGATCCGAAGGTGGGAATTTCGGGTAGTGATAACACTAGTTTTGACTGATTGATCTTCAAATTAATTGATTTTGGATAATTTTCGTAAAATATGATATCCTATTGTTGTTGATCAATTGTGCACACTTCAGCTGTTGTAGCAAATCAGTTCCTCTTTCCTAAAACCTGCTTCCAATATTTTAACTATTTTGATTTAATATTGTTTAATTATTTCTATAACTGCTTTGGGCATACTTAGTTTCTACTAATTGTATTGGCCATAGAGGAACGTCAGCTTCATTTTAAGTGAGCTCTACTGTATTTGTATATAGAACTAGCCAACACTTGGAAAGGTGGAGGTTTACTCATGTAGAATAGGTCTGCAAAGAGCAGATCATTCCGGTTATTATAGTAAAATATCCAAGGAAATTTTGGCCTAATTGATCTTAGTTTATCTGCTTAATTATATTACTAAGACACTAATTCCAGTGGAAATAGGAGAACTCAGCTTGAGTTTCGAGCATACAAATAAAGTATCTAATGAGGAAGAATTTCATACAAATTTGGATTTGACAGAAGAACGAAGGGAAGCAACCTTGATATGGATGGCAAAGCAAAAGTAAAGGATTGAGCGATATTATTACAACAGAAGGGAGAATCTTTGATATTTCAAGATTGGGGACTTTATCTTTAGGAAGGTGTTTCAGTCAACACAGGCGGCAAATGTAGGAAAATTGATTCCAAATTAGGAAGGACCATATCAAGTTCGAGACATTACTGGAAAAGCAACATATGAGTTGGAGACCATGAACGGAAAACTATTATCTTGTCACGACCCAAAATTTCCTAGAGGCCGTGATGACACCTAACGTCGCCCTCAGGAAAGCCAACGGTGAATGTTTAACTTAATTACTCATTTTAATATTTTTGAAATCATAATTTCCATTAAACAAATAAAATAAAACATCGGGTACTCGTAGGAGCCCATGAATTCTCTTTATAAATTCTATATAAAGTATAAATTATAAGGTAAAAGGTAAAATGATAATAATTACGTGAACTACAATAATAAACATCCAGTAGAAATCTCTAAAATACGGTGTCAGAAGTGCATGAGCATCTATCAAGAAATATAATAAAATACAACATCTGTGTGAAATACAAGTTAGACAGGAGAATGTAAATAACTTTGATGGAGACTCTATATGCTGCGGATCGTGATATAGAATGTAGCTAACCATAAATTCCCCGCAATAGCTGCGGCTCTGCACCCAAAAGACCATCATATATATATATATATATATATATATATATATATATATATATATATATATATATATATATATATACAAAAAGTGCAGCAAGTATAGCATGAATACGTAATAATGTGTGCACTGCCGAGGATCGAACCACACGAACCATAGATGCATCTATTATACTATCGAGGCGAACGACCCGATCCCATTAGAATATGAATCTTTAACGGGTCCTTGACCCCACTCACGAAGATACGTATGAGTTATGAAATGTAAAGAAGTTTTTCAATGAAAATGCACAATGCGAGAGAATTTCATAAGGGAAAACACAATTATTCCGTGGCTAATCAAGTAGCTCGTCAAATCTCTACAATAGCGAGTCTATCGCTCTACGCAAGCTTAGTGTCAAGTCGCAACGCGAAATAAAGGAATTGTACAGGCAAGGATAACTCAAATGGTACAATTAAAGCATGGCGTGAACCTAAGTCTACCCAGACAAATCAGGAATCCTAGAATACGCATGGACACTCGTCACCTCATACGTGTATAGCCCCCACAACATGTAGCACATAAGAATATAACACCTACAGGGTAAATTCTCCCTCATAGGGTTAGACAAGAGACTTACCTCACTCCGAAGTTCCATAACCGACCCCAAAACTTCTTTAGCTCCTCAAACCAATGCCCATCGGTCCGAAACTAGCCAAATAATGTGCAAAGCAATCAAAAATATACTCCAATGCTTATAATTAATGAATTCATAACAATTTCCAACTCCGCTCGCAAAGTCAATAAAGTTAACCCTCGGGCCCACGTGCTCTGATTTCGAATTTTTTGAAGTTAAACTTTACCCATAACGCCACGAACTCAAATATATAATTTATCCTAAATTCTATGTCCAATTTCATGGTCAAAATCCAAAAATACGATTTTTAGGTTTTCTACCAAAATCCCACAATTTCTACTAATTTCCATGTTTAAATCCGTATATAAGCCATGTATTTAACTCACAATGTGTAGAAATCACTTAGCTCAAGATTGATGATGGCAATGGCCCTCCAAAAGCGCCCCAAAGTCGGCTCTCATTGAAAAAATGAGGTGAAAATGAGCCAAACTCCCGATTTAAAACAATATGCCCAGGCCCCGTCCTCTTCGCGATTCCGAAAATACCTTAGCGATTGCAAAGGCCAAAATTCATTGCCCTAAAAAATGGCCTACGCAAACGCAAACAACCATATGCGAACGCGATGTTCTGCAACCCAAACCTACGCCACCGTGGACAGCCTCACGCCATCGCGATGAACAACGCATGGAAATTCTCACGCCTTCCCTTCCTTCTTCGCGAAAGCGTCTTCTCTCACGCGTTTACGTAGCACAACTAACCACAGCACTGCGATCGCAAGCCTAATCTCCCGACCACATACAATATTTTCACCAGTCACCACAAACAACTCTTTGCGATCGCGAATTTCCACTCGCGATGGCGTACAAGGAAACCTACAACTGTCATGACAGCAACTTCAGCAAATCCCCCAGGTCGAATTTCAATCCGTTAGCCATCCGAAATCTACCCGAAATTCACTCGAGGCCCACGGGACTCCATCCGATCACACCAACAAGTCCCAATACCTTAACCAAACTTATCCAAAGGCTCTAAATACCACGAATAACATCAAAATCACGAATCGACGATCAAAATCCTTCTTTCAACTTTCAAACTTCCAAACTTAGATAGATGCATCCGAATCATATCAAAATATTCTAGAATGATGCCAAACTTTGCGTGCAAGTCACAAATCACGATACAAATATATCCCAAGACTCGAAACCCCAAAAAGACATCGATAACATCATAATCTACTTCAAACCAAACTTATAAAATTTTAAAACCTTCAAATGCCAACTTTCCACAACAAGCGCCAAAATGCTCCCGGGCGGTTCGATACTCAACCCGAACATACGCCCAAGTCCAAAATTATCATACGAACCTTTTAGAACCTTCAAATCCCGATTCCGAGGTCATTTACTCAAAAGTCAAACCTTAGTCAACTCTTCCAACTTTAAGCTTCCGAAATGAGAATTTTCCATCCGAAACAACTTCGAACTTCCCGAAATTCAATTTAGACCATACGCACAAGTCATGATACATGAAGTGAAGCTACTCAAGGCCTTAAACCGCCAAACGACGCACTAGATCTCAAAATGACTGGTCGGGTCGTTACATTCTCCCCCACTTAAACATACGTTCGTCCTCAAACGTGCTAAGAACTACTCTGGAGTTGTCCCAAAATCACTGTTCAACACCTTGTGCACCTACGCATGCCACCACAACCCAGTTGAGCACATTAGCTCTAGCCAGACAGAAGATCCTCTCTTTTATTTAATCAATAAGCCTCATAACCAAATTCTAACCTCCGAATTTCTCTACAAGACCCGATTCTAACATACGAACACCGTATCAATCTCCACATGCTGAACCCACACATGATCAAGCACCCATGCTGACATCACCCAACACACCACATAACTCATTTTCCCAAGGAAACCATTTTCAAGAACAACAGTTGCAAATTCACTAACCCGACGCCCTTAGTATACCTCATAACATATATAAGCCCAGTTTCAATCCCTACAACACTGCAACAATGAAAGAGATGTGCAGTAACTCATAACCACCCGTCAAATCAATAACTCACGGAGCTTCTCCGCTTGGCAAAACCCGTTACCTCATTTTGAGCTGAATAGTGACACTTTCTCTTTAATACACCTTGCATAAACTTGCTCGCACCGATTTCAGGTCCAAAAACTTTGTCTCACCTAGTACAAGCTACTTCGGCAATGAGCCACCTCAATCACTAACCAAAATCTCATATGACGCCATCAATACGCCAGCAAGCTACAACTGGAATATGACACATAAGGAAGAATGAACTCTGGAAAAGAACTACCTAGACCGTGTAACGAATAAAATGGTGGAACAAAAGCTATGAACACTTCTCAGAGAATGAGAAACAAAATACACAAGAATAGATATAAGGAACCGTACTCAACATCTCAGTGTTGCGGCGTGCAACCCGATCCAAATATGACACTGTTGCGGTGTGCAACCTGATCCAAATATGACATCATTTCAGCGTACAACTCGATCCACACAACATATCTGTGGTGGCGTGCAACCCCATCCAAACAATATACCTGTGGCGGCATGCCACCTGATTCTTACATAACAATCAATAAGGAAACACCCATCAAGCCAAAATGTCTATACTTACGAAATGCCCAAATATCGACCACAAGCACGGGAAGTGCATAATACAACACTGGGGAGATGGATAGTGTCATGCGCTACAAAACCAAAGCGACTAAGGTGCAATAAATGACATGCGTTTTGAGAGCCATCTTACTCATATAACACCACAAGCTACACGGGATCATAACACATGTGCGAATAATCAAGTCGTCTCACAACCCACCTGGCACAATAGAGTATTACATGGAATAGTTGTTGACGGGAATAACATCTAATGCCTGAAGACTCCTCCGTAAGCAATGCTACGCTGAATGAACACATCCGACCTGACGTAGAGCACACATTCACATTAGACTCACCAACGAACCTCAAGCCGAATCTGATCATACCATACTGGGCCAACAACCTTTCAAGGATCCACAATGGCCCTATTCATGACATATACAAACTACCATCCAATACGGAACAAACTCCCATAGTACACTACCAAAGGAATAAAGCGCCTTTCAGGCATAAAATCTCATATTAGTAATAGTACCAGAATCTCCATACTTGGTTTCAATCCTTAACAATCAAGTGACTAACATGTAACACTTATACAATTTCCCGTAGGATATACTCCCATAACCTTCCGCACCAGGTAGTAAAATCTGAACATTAATGGCTATCGACTATGCTATTTCCATAGTGCTAGTCAAGCATCCGCATTTCCATACCCAACACTTCTTCCACAAAACAAACCATCCTCAGACTGTCCGAAAGTAATGCCAACATACTTTGAACATTTGAATTCCACCATGCCCATCCGAGCTCGTGACATTCTTATCAACACCAAGCCACAAACTTGATCCTCAACTTCCAATTTCCATACCGCTGACCGTACCTATCATGCCGCTACGTGAGAGTACAAGAATTAATCATAACCCCTGAATTACTAGTAGAATAAATACTTCATTGGCTAGAAACCTTTCACTTAACGCATTTCAAAAGAACCATTGCAACACGCAACTTAATTCCCATAACCATAGAAATTGCAAATGTCAAGTTATAGTCTAAACCGCCATAACTCTTCCGGAATACTCTTACACATAACAAGGCCAAAGGAATCGAATACCTCCCAAAATCCAGCAAATTATGGTGGTTGTCAAGACCGCACGTACGACCACAAACCACCACTATAACTTAACACGCCGAAGGAACTGGTCATTGCCACAATCACGCTAATTCAAACACTCCAATCATAGACATAATGGAAGAACTTTCTATGTTATCACATGAACACTCCTAAAGAAGCAACCAGAGAATGAACTACCTAGACCGCGTAACGAATAAAACGGTGGAACAAAAGCTATGAACCCTTCTCAGAGAATGAGAAACAAAATACACAAGAATAGATATAAGGAACCGTACTCAACATCTCAGTGTTGCGGCGTGCAACCCGATCCAAATATGACACTGTTGTGGTGTGCAACCCGATCCAAATATGACATCGTTTCAGCATGCAACTCGATCCACACAACATATCTGTGGCGGCGTGCCACCCCATCCAAACAAGGAAAGGAATTCATCTGGTTGCTTCTTTACTCTTGACTTGCCTTAGAAATAATAATAGCTCCATTCAAAAACATAACGAACTCAATCAACACTCATCCCGAGTGACCCGGATCACGAGACCACATCGTCTTAATGCTCACGAATCATCTCATACCCTCATTATGCGCACAATGGCATCTTTAACTGGTACATCCATTCTGAAGGACCTTCCGCGTATCCAAAATTATTTCTTCCATTTCTCTAATACTGCCTCGCAGACCCGATGATAACATAGAAAATTCTCCAAGTATTTTTCACACTCTGCTGCAAAATCTCAGTCTTCAGCCATATAACGAACCCAAAATCCTTAGACACCGCGCTTACATCCTTGAACCCATTAGAACCACTATTGAGAGTCACCCACTCTGACCTGGTCCCAAATATAATCAACTCCAACACTCTGTTATCACATGAACACTCCCAAAGAAGCAACCAGATGAATTCCTTTCCTTGTACAACACATCCACAAGAAGCATAAACTCTGAGTCTTTCTAAAACCTGCACCTAAATTGATAAGGCGAAATATAGCACACAACCATCAAGTTCTTTGCTCGAATTACCCCTGATGTTTTCTTTTCTTAGTCATAAATAATATAACAATGCACCGATAACCACAAACCGCACAAGCAGATAACCACACGATCCAATCATAGACGGTGGGCTCCCCCACTTAACTTTAATCTACAATCACATAAATCTAGAACCCACAAAGATTCCTCCTTCTCAATATACCATGATCTCGCACCGTTAACCCTCCAAATATCTCGAAATCCCTTATTAAAATTTTTATGAACATTTTGAATTATCAGCCACAATAGCATATTCGACCTTCTGCCGAGTAGTAAGTAGAACTTATCATAAAACTTCACAAAATCATGCAACCGCTAAACTACTCAAAGGAGATGACCCACCTGTGTAATTCCATACCGACATCTTCCAACAATGCTGCACTGGGTACTACTACTATCAAATCAGTAAACCCTCACAAGCCTATGCTCGTCCACCAGTTGTACAAGTCTGTTCATTCCCCATTGGCATCAACTGAAAGTCCGACAATACATTCCAAACTCGAAGTCACGTCGTATCCCATAACGATAATCAAGCTCTTACACCCCTAAACACTCCAAGCCAACTCTCTTCTGTCATATTCAACCTTCCTTAGCACAATAGCCACCATTCCAAATAAAATCCGTAGACCTAGTCACTGTCCACCATGATCCCTAAATCGCTCTAAACCTTTCTCAAAGCATGTGGCTATCCTACCACAGAATCCTTATGCTACTCTATCACTCCCACTTCGATTAAACCATCTCATTTAAGCAACTTCTCGACCTCGGCTTTTCATACTTGACATGCTAGCACTTCTATCACCACGAGACATATCCCACCATGTCCTTCCTCATCTTTCACTGCCCAAATACTGTATTAAATCAAAATCCACCTCTGTAGCATCCGAACTAATAAATTGCTTCCAACTCTAAGACTTCTCGAAGATCATCTTTCTCAAGCCATCAACATTAGAAACACCGATTTGATTTTGAAATCGCTACACACCGCCATCTCTGACAATCGCTTCTCAGGCACCATTTCACAACACCCTGCCCCGAAGGCAAATCAAAGAAAACCATAACACCAGCAAACCTTAATGCGTTCAAACAAGGACGACGAAACCACATTACAAATGAGAATTCCACCATGCTCGAAAATATCAAGTTTCGTTACTCTATCAACCAAAGCCTGAGCATTCATAGTCCGATTGACTTTCCTCTGCTGGATTTAAATGTCGAACCTCTAAACCATGCACTGAGAAATCCTCCTTTCGAGTCATTCACTGCCTCAACACATAAACAAACACCCTACCATCACACCAATAATGTGTGATAACAACACATGAACATCACAATAATCTATGCATAGCCTCAAAACCATAGGAAATACAAATACTGAGCTGAAACGACAGAACACCCTACCGCAAGGCGACGCTAATAGCCTGCCCGAATAGGCAGGAAAGAACATCCTGCACCACGTCTGCAGTACCACTATAACTCCTCGATGCCCAATTGATAACAAGCGCTCCACGTCGCATAAGATTGAGTAGGAAGGAAATGAAGGCATAAGCTTCAATAGAAACGAATCGCACGATGAGGAATCAAGAAAGGAAGTGCGCCTAGCAGCCCTGTAGCCTCTTTAAGGTAAGACAGACGTCTTTGTACCGATCTGCAAGACTCTACTAGACTTGCTCATGACTCGTGAGACCTAAGTGAACCTAACGCTCTGATACCAAGCTGTCATGACCCGAAATCCCCTATAGGTCGTGATGGCGCCTAACGTCACTGTCAGGCAAGCCAACGATGAATTTTCAACTTAATTACTCATTTTAATACTTTTGAAAGCATAATTCCAATTAAATAAATAAAATAAACAATGGGTACTCATAAGAGCCCATGAATTCTCTTTATAAATTTTCGTATAAAGTGTAAATTACAAGGTAAAACAATAATAATTACGTGAACTACAATAATGAACATCCAGTAGAAACTCCAAAAACCAGGTGTCACAAGTGCATGAGCATCTACCAAGAAATATAATAAAATACAAATTCTCTGGAATACAAGTTAGACAGGAGAATGTAAATAACTCTGATGGAGACTCTATTTGCTGCGGATCGTAACATGGAATGCAACTCACCATAAAGTCTTCACAATAGCCGCGCCTTTGCGCCCAAAAAGACCACTAGAAAAATATATATATACCTACACAAAAAGTACAGCAAGTGTAGCATAAGCACGCAAATCAACGCGTACCCAGTAAATATCTAGCCTAATCCCGGAGAAGTAGTGACGAGGGTCGACATCGACACTTACTAGTGGTCCAATAAATCAAGTACAACAGAAAGTAAACAAGTATGAGGAATGGTAAAAATAGTTTAAAAATATTGAAGCACGTGGTATGATCCTTCCCTGAACAGTAAACGCAAGCCCTCAATTAGCGGTCACCTTCTCAACGAGAGTATATATGGAAAATGGTCCCCACCGGATAGATCGTCACAACTCAAATCAGGAAAACTGACGGGTACGATGGCTTCTTGCCAAATATTATGCACGATGTTTTTGAGGCGAACAACCCGATCCCATAAGAGTATTTATAGAAATGCCGAGGCGAACGACCCGATCCCATAATAATGTGTGCACTGTCGAGGGTCGAACGACACAAACCTTAGATGCATCTATTATACTGCCGAGGTGAACGACCCTCTCCCATGAGAATATGATAACGCTAAGGCGAACAGACCAATTCCATTAGAATATGAAGCTTTAACGGGTCCTTGACCCCACTCACGAAGATACGTGTGAGTTATGAAATGTAAAGTTGTTTTTCAATGAAAACGCACAACGCAAGAGAATTTTGTAAGGGAAAACACAATTATTTCACGGCTAATCAAGTAGCTCGTCAAATCTCTACAATAGCGAGTCTATCACTCTATGCAAGCCTAGTTTCAAGTCGCAACGCAAAATAATGGAATTATACAGGCAAGTATAACTCAAATGGTACAATTAAAGCATGTCGTGAACCTAAGTCTACCTGGACAAATCAGGAATCCTAGCATACGCAAGGACGCCCGCCACCTCATATGTGCGTAGCTCCCACAACATGTAGCACATAAGAATATAACACCTACGAGGTAAATTCCTCCTCATAGGGTTAGACAAGAAACTTACCTCGCTACGAAGTTTCATAACCGGCTCCAACGCCTCTCTAGCTCCTCAAACCAATGCCTATCGGTCCGAAACTAGCAAAATAATGTGCAAATCAATCAAAAATATACTCCAATGCTTATAATTTATCAATTTATAACAATTCTCAACTCTGCTAGAAAAGTCAACCCTCGGGCCCACGTGTCCGGATTCTAAAACTTTTAGAAGATAAAATTTACCCATAATGCCACGAACTCAAATATATAATTTATCCTAAATTGCTTGTCCAATTTCGTGGTCAAAATCCAAAAATACGATTTCTAGGTTTTCTACCAAAATTCAACAATTTCTACTAATTTTCATGTTTAAATCCATATATAAGCCATGTATTTAACTCACAATGTGCATAAATCACTTACCTCAAGATTGATGATGGAAATGGCACTAAAGAATGGCCCCAAAGTTGGCTCCCAAGGAAGAAATAAGGTGAAAATGAGCCAAACCCCTGATTTAAAACAATCAGCCCAGGCCACATCCTCTTCGCGATCGCGAAGGCCAAATTTCACTACCCTAAAAAATGGCCTATGCGAACACAGACAACCAGTCGCGAACACGATGTTTTGCACCCAAAACTATGCGATCACGGATAGCCTCACGGGATCGTGATGAATAACGCATGGAAATGCTCAGGCCTTCCCTTCCTTCTTCGCGAACGCGTCTCCTCTCACGCGTTCGCTTAGAGAAACTGACCACAGCACTGCGATCGCATGCCTAATCTCGCGACCGCATAGAACATTTTCACTAGTCTCCCCAAAACACTCTTCGCGATCGCGTACAAGGAAACCTGCAACAGTAATGACAACAACTTCACCAAATCTCTTAAGTCGAATTTCAATCCGTTATCCATCCGAAATCCATCCAAAATTCACCCGAGGCCCCCAGGACCCTGTCCGATCACACCAAAAAGTCCCAATACCTTTTCCAATTCTATCCAAAGGCTCGATATACCATGAATAACATGAAAAGCATGAATCAGCAATCAAAATCCTTCTTTTAACTTTCAAACTTCCAAACTTCGACGGACGCGTCAGAATCATATCAAAATATTCTGGAACGATGCCAAAATTTGCGTGCAAATCACAAATCACGATACAAATATATCCCAAGGCTCAGAACCCCAATCAGACATTGATAACATCATAATCCACTTCAAGCCAAACTTATGAAATTCTGAAACCTTCAAGTGCCAACTTCCACAACAAGTACCGAAATGCTCTCGGGACGTCTGATACTCAACCTGAACATACGTCCAAGTCCAAAATTATCATACGAACCTATTAAAACCTTCAAATCCTGATTCTGAAGTCGTTTACGCAAAATTCAAACCTTAGTCAACTCTTCCAACTTTAAAATTCCGAAATGCGAATTGTTCATCCGAAATAACTCCGAACTTTCCGAAATTCAATTCCGACCACACGCACAAGTCATGATACATGAAGTAAAGCTACTCAAGGTCTCAAACTGCCGAACGACACGCTGGAACTCAAAATGACCGGTCGGATCGCTAGATACCTTCCAATTAGAATGCGGTACACTTGAAAAAATACTGCTTTTGAGCAAGCTTACGGCTAGGTACCTCACAGTTCCTTAATTATTTGTTCATTAAAATTTTACTAACCATTTTAGATGATAGAAAAAAAGCTAGTTCGATCCAAATAATGACATTAGACCCAAAAGGCGCACAGAATACTTAATTATTCTTGGTCTAGGTTACAACAATTCTGATGGGAAGGGTTTAACAGTTATCATCTAAGAAATTACTCTAGAGTCCCATATGTATTTCATTTTCAGGGAAAGGACCATAGAGGAAAGTTGATCCAGTGTTCAAGTTTTCATACTTTAAAGCTCAAACACTGTGGGGACAATGCATATGGAAGAAGTATAACCCAAAAACATAGCTCAATGGTCAAAGAACAAAATCTTGAAGAAAATTTCGAATTTTCAAGATCAAAGATTGAATGGGGAGTGAAGAACTAAAGAATCAATAGGAAACTGAAGATTCAATAGAAAACTCCCAAGAGCTATCAGGTTAAGGTTACGAATATAGTCACGGGATAATTGTACCCGTACCTATAAACCTGCAATAAAGAAAGTAGTTATAAAAATGATGTACATGGATATTTATTTTGAAAGATCAAATAAAACTTCTACAAATTACGTCATATTTCATATTTTTATACCAATATGAAGATGAAACATCATCTTCATCAGTGTCGTTTATATAAAAGTGCCCTCTTTTATAAATAAGACTGTGTGTATAGTCACAACATATCAAAGCATTCATTCTACTTGGATAATGCAAGAAAAATGTCAAAAGTTAAAGAGCAAAAACATACATAAAATATGTTGAAAGTTAACACTGATATTGATGTTTATAAAAGCTTATAAGGAACAAATCAAATAACATCCAAAAATATCCAAGTAATATCAGAAATATTGTTGAAAGAAAAAACTAAGAAGCATCTTGAGAAGGAGCAGAAGGATCAAATTGAGAAGACGATGAAGGTTGGGGATCATCATGATCAACCTCTGAACCGTCTTTGTTTAAATCACCCTTGGAACTTTCATACTCAGGTGTAGAGAAATTTTGACGTTGCTTAGTAGTTTTGATTGCTTCCTTAGCCTAGGCAATCTGTAATGACCCGATAGGTCATCTTAGGTTTCAGAACCTAATTCTGTATTTTGAGGCCTCAAATACCTTATTTTAGCCTTCCTCGATTTGCATGCGTAGTTCGGGTGTTCTTCCAAAAGGCTTATATGTTAAAAAATGATAAAAATAAGAATTGTGCCTTAAAAACAAATTTGAGTTGACTTCAATCAACGTTTTGAGCAAACGGACCCGGATTCATATTTTGTTGGTATCGATAGGTCTGTATCGTGCTTTGGGACTCGGGCATATGCTCAGAATTAAATTCGGAAGCTCCTAGCCCGAGATATCGGACTTTGTCGAAATTTTAAAGTTAAAGGCTTAATGAATTTGAAATGTTTGACCAAAGTTTAACTTTTTGGATAACAGGTCCATATTTTGGTTTCGAAACCCGATATAGCTCCAATACCATATTTGTGACTTGTCTATGAAGTTTGATGAAAAACAGAGTTGGTTTGACGTGATTCAGACGTCCGGTTGTGAAAATAGAAGTTTCAAAGTTTTCTTGAAAAATTTCATTTGATTTGGTGTTCAATTCGTAGTTTTAGGTGTTATTTTGGTATTTTGATCGAGCGAGCAAGTTCATATGATGTTCTTAGACTTGTGTGCATAGTTGGTATAGAGCCCCGAGGTCTCGGGTGAGTTTCAGATAGTCTACAAAGTGAATTGGACTTTCAACAATTGCTCGTGTCCGCAATTTCTGGGAGCTGGCCTTTGATCTCGCATTTGCGAGATCATAGCTCACATTTGCGAACGTTTCCATCTTCTGTCAGGCTCACATTTGCAAGCCATATGTTCGCATTTGCGAAGTGTGCCAAAGTCAGCCTAGGTTCGCATTTGCGATCATGAGGTCGCATTTGCGGAAGGCCAGTGTCCGCTTTTGTAAAGAAAGCTTCGCATTTGCGATGAGAGCTGGGGAGTGAGATTCTTTGCATTTGCGATTATTGGTTCGCATTTGCGGTCAAGTCAGTGTTTGCATTTGCGAACTTTTCATCGCAAATACGATGATTGCAGAGGTGTGAGAGTCTTCGCAAATGCGATGGATTTCTCACATTTGCGGGCTTCGCATTTGCGAAGCTCAGGTCTCAAATGCGACATCTCCAGCTGAACCAAATATGACTTAGACGGAACTTTTGGTCCATTCTTCAAATTTTCAAAAGTTAGAACCTTAGAGGCGATTTTTCAAAAGTTAGAACCTAAAGTTTAGAATTTTTATGGTGGAATTGGGGTTTTTTTGGGTAGAAATTAGGGATTTGATAAATTAGGAATTTAGACCTCAAATTGAGTTCGGATTTAAAAACAAATCATATACTCGGGTTCGGGGGTGAATGGGTAATCAAGTTTTGGTCCGAATTTTGGGTTTGGACCAAGCGTGCCCGGGTGTTGACTTTTTCAATAATGGCCTAAATTGAATTCTTTACAATCGTAGGTAATTACTAAGACTTAATTTGAATCTTTTGGTTGGTAAATTGCTAGATTCTATTAGTTTGGAGGCTTGCGTGAAAGGAAAATCTGTGGTTGAGCTTTGAGTTTGGTCTTCGGAGCGAGATAAGTTTCGTGGTTAACCTTGACTTGAGGGAATAAGACTTGTTTGTCTATTTTCTACATGTTTAAATGTTGGGGAGCAACGTATATGTGAGGTGACAAGTACTTATGGGTTGTAGTCGGGTTAAAGTATGCGGGTGGGGCTTGGTTTCCTGTAATTATAGCTTTCTTTGTTCATGTTATACATGTTTAGACTAGTATCGTTAAACTGAACATTCTTATCATGTTTTCGGATCTTCTGGTGATAATAGAGTATTGATTACGAAGTTGAGGTTGATATTGTGGAACTAAATGTTAATGTAAGGCTTGTAATTGTTATTCTATCTTCATGTTATTATTTGTTCATTGCTTTATGGTAAGGGAGAGTGTTAATGCACGAAGGGTGATGCCGTGCCATAGTGTGAGTGTTAATGCACGAAGGGTGATGCCGTGCCATATTGTCAGTGTTAATGAACGAAGAGTGATGCCGCGCCATGTTATCAGAGTTAATGCACGAAGGGTGATGCCGTGCTGTTTCTATTGATTTTATGGTGAGGTTGAGAGTAAAAGCACGAAGGGTGATACCGTGCATTTTTTCTTTACTGTGTTTACTTGTTCTTATTGGTTCATAGTATATTGGTTGTTCAAGTTACCATTATGCTGTAGTTCTCTATTTCATATTCCCCTCAGAATGTTTCCCCGCCGAATAATACATATTTAGCTGTTATTTATACATATACTGTTAAATTGTACAGGTTTGTTATGTAGGTGTCTTGTCAAAGCCTCATCACTACTTCATCGAGGTTAGGCTCGACACTTACCAGTACATGGGGTCGGTTGTACTAATACTGCACTCTGCACTTCCTATGCAGATTTTGGTATTGGTCCCAGCTGATCGAGAGGCATAGCAACTCTGACTGGTTCATCGGAGACTCAAGGTAGATCTATTGGCGTTCGCAGAACTTGAAGTCCCCGTCTATCTTTTTAGTTTTTTTAACTGTTTCTTTCATTTAAACAATTGTATTTCTTTCAAACTTTTACTTATAGTAAATCCTACAGGTTCGTGAATTGTGACTCCAGATCCGGGTGGTAGTGATTAATGTAGTTTTTATATTATTCTGCACTCGCTTTATTTCATTTTAGCTTATTTGCTATTATTTACTGAATTGAATAAGGATTGGCTTAATAATTATCTAATGTCAGCTTGCCTAGCAAGTGAAATGTTAGGCGTCATCACAGTCCCGACGGTGGAAATTCCGGGTCGTGACAAGTTGGTATTAGAGCACTAGATTGCCTAGGTCTCACAATTCACGAGTAGGCTTAGTAGAGTCTGGAGGATCAGTACGTAGACATCTGTACTTATCTTCCAGAGGCTATGAAGTTTAGGAACAAATTTCACTTCTATTCTTCTCCGTCATGCGATTTTTGTAATCTCAATGCTAATTGAACTTTTCTACTCTTATTCTCTCGCAGATGGCGAGGACACGTACCGTATCTTCAGCTGAGCAGCAGCCAGAGCCTCTAGTGGCAGTTCCTACGAGGGGCAGAGGTCGAGCCCGAGCAGCAGCCCCAGCAGTGGAGCCTTAGGTAGAGTTTGATGAGGAGGTTCCAGCCCAGTCTGTTCCTAGTGGGCCAGGTCAGGTTCCGGAGGGGTTCATCACCAGCCTAATACTTCAGGATGCTTTGGTCTGTTTGGTGGGCCTCTTGGAGAGTGTGGCCCAGACTGACACATTTCCCATGGTACCAACCATCTCTTAGGCTGGGGGAGGAGCACAAACTGTCACTACTCCTGATCTGGAGCAGATGTTCCCCTGTATCAGGCTCCAGCAGCCCCGCCAGTTGGAGTAGTTCAGCCGGTTGTTGCGGCACAGGTCGGTGATGGACCAACTATGTCTTCTGAGGGCTTATTGAGGTTGGACAAGTTCACCAAGCTCTTTCAAGTTCACTTCAGTGGTGCACCTTCTGAGGACCCATATGATTCTCTTGACCGCTGCCATGAGGTTCTGCAGAACATGGGGATAATTGAGACCAATGGGGTCGGATTTGCTATGTTTCACATAACAGGTTCTGCCAAGAGATGGTGGAAGGATTTTATATTGACCAGACCAGCGGGGTCGCCTGCTCTTACTTGGGACCAGTTCTCTCAGATATTGCTTGAGAAGTTCCTTTCTGTCACACTGAGAGAGGATTTTCACAGGCAATTCGAGCGCCTCCAGTAGGACAGTATGTCTGTCACTCAGTATGAGACCTGGTTTGTAGATCTGGCCCGTCATGCTATTCTTCTGCTTCCTACCAAGAGAGAGAGGGGGTAAGGAGGTTTATTGAGGGACTCACTCACCTTTTTAGGCTACAGATGGCCAATGAGACCAGAAGTGATATTTCTTTTCAGGCGGCTGCTAATGTTGCGAGGAGGATCGAGATGGTTCTTGCACAGAGGGGCTCAGGGGTCTGACAAGAGGCCTCGTCATTCTGGTGGGTTTAGTGGTTCCTCGTCTGGAGGCAGGGGTACTTTTGGTAGAGGCCATCCTTCTAGCCGTTTCATTCAGCAGTCATGGATTTGATGAACCGAGTGTTCGAGCCTTCTTTCGACTATTTTGTGATTGTGCTTATTGACGATATCTGGATCTACTCCCGCAGTCGAGAGGAGAATGAGCAGCATATTTGGTTTGTACTTCAGACTCTGAGAGCCAGCCAGTTATATGCTAAATTTTCAAAGTGCGAGTTTTGGCTGGCTTCAGTCGCTTTCATGGGGAACGTTGTATCAGCAGAGGGCATTCAAGCGGATCCTAAGAAGATTGAGGCACTTCATAACTAGCCTAGACCTACTTAAGCTACGGAGATCAGGAGTTTCTTGGGTTTGGTGGGCTATTACCGTCGATTTGTGGATGGGTTGTTATCTATAGCAGCCCTATTGACCAGGTTGACCTAGAAGGGTGCCCGTTCAGATGGTCAGACGAGTATGAGGTGAGCTTTCAGAAGCTCAAGACTACTTTGGCTGCAACGCCGGTGTTGGTGTAGCCCACATGTTCAAGATCTTATACGATATATTTTGATGCATCCCGTGTTGGGATCAGTGCGGTATTGATGCAGGAGGGCAGGGTGATTGCATATGCGTCGCGGAAATTGAAGGTTCATGAGAAGAATTACCCTGTCCATGACTTAGAGTTGGCAACCATTGTTCATGTGCTGAATATTTGGTGGCACTATCTTTACGGTGTGTCGTGTGAGGTTTTCACGGATCATCGGAGCCTTCAGTATTTGTTCAAGCAAAAGGATCTCAATTTGAGGCAAAAAAGGTGGTTATAGCTATAGAAAGACTCTTATATCACTATTTTGTACCACCCCGGGAAGGCCAATGTGGTGGTCGACGCCTTGAGTAGAAAGACATTGAGTATGGGCAGCCTTGCGTTCATTCAAGTCGGTGAGAGGCCACTTGCATCAGATGTTCAAACTTTAGCTAACCGGTTTGTGAGGTTGGATATTTCAGAGCGCAACCGTGTTCTAGCTTGTACAGTCGCTCGGTTTTCTTTCTTTGAGCGCATCAGAGATCGTCAGTATGACGACCCTCATTTGTTGGTCCTTAGGGACACAGTGCGGTAAGGTGGTGCTAAGCAGGTTACTATTGGAGATGACGTAGTTTTGAGGATGCAGGGTCGTGTTTGTGTGCCTAATGTGGATGGACTTCGTGAGTTGATTCTTTAGGATACCCTTAGTTCCCGATATTCTATTTCATCCGGGCGCCGCCAAGATGTACCAGGTCTTGCGACAACATTATTGGTGGAGGAGGATGAAGAAGGATATAGTTGACAGCAAGTAAAGTATGAGCATCAGAGACCTGGTGGTTTACTTCAGAAGATAGAGATTCCTGAGTGGAAGTGGGAGCGTATCACTATAGATTTCATTGTTGGACTCCCACTGACTCAGAGGAAGTTCGATGCTGTTTGGGTCATTTTGGATAGGCTTACTAAGTCAGTACATTTCATTCCTATGGCAGTTACCTATTCTTCGAGCAGTTGGCAGAGATTTATATCCGCGAGATCGTCCGTCTTCACGGTGTGCCCGTGTCTATCATTTTTAACTGAGGTACGCAGTTTATCTCGCACATCTAGAGGGCACTACAGCGTGAGTTTGGCACGCAGATTGAGTTGAGCATAGTGTTTCATCCTCAGACGGATGAACAATCCGAGCACACTATTCAGATATTGGAGGATATGCTCCGTGCATGTGTTATAGACTTCATAGGATCGTGGGATCAGTTCTTACCCCTTGCAGAGCTTGCCTACAACAACAGCTACCAGTCTATGCATTCAGATGGCTCCCTATGAGGCATTATATGGTAGGCGGTGCCGGTCGCCAGTTGGGTGGTTCGAGCCGGGGGAGCAAGTTCATATGATATTTTTAGACTTGTGTGCATAGTTGGTTTAGATCCCCGAGGGCTCAGGTGAGTATTGAATAGGCTACTGAATGAATTGGACTTAGAACAATTGTTGGTGTCAGCAATTTCTAGGAAATGGCCTCTGATCTCACATTTGCGAGATCAGAGTTCGCATTTGCGAACATTTCCATCTTCTGTCAGGCTCGCATTTGCGAGCCATTTCTTTGCATTTGCGAAGTGTCCCTGAGTCATCCTAGGTTCGCATTTGCGATCATAAGGTCGCATTTGCGGAAGGCCAGTGTCCGCATTTGCGATGGGAGCTGGGGAGGGAGATTCTTCGCATTTGCGATCATTGGGTTGCCTTTGCGGTCAAGTTAGTGTTCGCATTTGCGAACGTTTTATCGCAAATGCGATGATTGAAGAGGTGTGAGAGTCTTCGCAAATGCGATGGATTTCTCACATTTGCGGACTTCGCATTTGCGAAGCCTAGGTCGCAAATGCGACATCTGCAACTGAACAAAATATGATTTAGACGGGAGTTTTGGTCCATTCTTCAAATTTTCAAAATCAAGAACCTTAGAGGTAAATTTTCTAAGACTCTTTCTTCCCCAAATCATTTTCAACCTAAAATCTAGAGTTTTCATGGTAGAATTGGGAGTTTTTGGGTAGAAATTAGGGATTTTGTATATTGGGGATTTAGACCTTAAATTGAGGTCGGATTCCAAAATAAATCACATAACCGGGCTCGGGGTTGAATGGGTAATCGGGTTTTTGCCCGAATTTCGGGTTTGGACCAAGCGTGCCTGGGTGTTGACTTTTGTTGACTTTTTCAATAATGGCCTAAATCGAATTCTTTACAATCGTGGGTAGTTCCTAAGGCTTAATTTGAATCGTTTGATTGGTAAATTGCTAGATTCTATTAGTTCGGAGGCTTGTTTGTAAGGAAACGTCGTGGTGGAGCTTTGAGTTTAGTCTTCGGAGCGAGGTAAGTGTCGTGGTTAACCTTGACTTGAGGGTATATGACTTGTTTGCCTATTTGCTACATGTTTAAATGTTGGGGAACAACGTATATGTAAGGTGACGAGTACTTATGCGTTGTAGTTGGGTTAAAGTATGCGGACGAGGAAACCAGCTTGGTTTCCTGCAATTATAGCTTCTTTTGTTCATGTTATCCGTGTTTAGACTAGTATTATTAAACCGATCATTCTTATGATGTTTACGGATCTTCTAGTGATAATAGAGTATTGATTCCGAAGTTGAGGTTAATATTGTGGAACCAAATGTTGAAGTAAGGCTTGTACTTATTATTCTATCTCCCTTATTGCATTATGGTAAGGGAGAGTGTTAATGCACGAAGGCTGATGTCGTGCCATACTGTGAGTGTTAATGCACGAAGTGTGATGACGTGCCATACTATGAGTATTACTGCACGAAGGGTGATGCCGTGCCATATTGTGAATGTTAATGCACGAAGGGGGATACCGTGCCGTTTCTATTGATTTTATGGTGAGGTTGAGTGTAAAGGTACGAAAGGTGATGCCGTGCATTTTTCCTTTACTGTGTTTACTTATTCTTATTGGTTCATAGTATATTGGATGTTCAAGTTACCGTTATGCTGTAGTTGTCTATCTCGTATTCCCCTCAGCATGATTCCCCTCCCAATAGTACATGTTTAGCTGTTATTTGTACATGTACTGTTAAATTGCATAGAGTTGCTATGTAGGTGTCTTGTCATAGCCTTATCACTACTTCGTTGAAGTTAGGATCGACACTTACCAATACATAGGGTCCATTGTACTGATACTACACTCTGCACTTCCTGTGTAAATTTTGGTATTGGTCCTAGCTGATCGAGAGGCGTAGCAGCTCGGACTGGTTCATCAGAGACTCAAGGTAAATCTATCGGCGTTCGCAGACCTTGAAGTCCCCGTCTATATTTTTAGTTTTTTTTACTGTTTCTTTCGTTCAAACAGTTGTATTTCTTTTGGACTTTTACCTGTAGTAAATCCTAGAGGTTCATGAATTATGACTTCATATCCGGGTGGTAGTGATTAATGAACTTTTTATATTATTGCGCATTCGCTATATTTAATTTTAGCTTATTTCCTGTTATTTACTGAATTGAATAAGGATTGGCTTAATAATTCTCTAACGTCGGCTTGCCTAGCAAGTGGAATGTTAGGCGCCATCACGGTCCCGACGGTGGGAATTCTGGGTTGTGACACAATCTCAGCTTCGAGATCAAAGCCTTCTTGGCTAGCCTCAATCAAAGTTTCAAGACGCGTGTTCAGGAAGGCTCAACTCACATCTAGAGTTAGTTTATCCCTGAGAGCCTAGTAATCGTTTTCCAACTGTTCAATTTCAGCCCTCAGATCTTCTTTTTCAGCCTCGACAACTTCATAAGAAACCTTCGAAGGTTTAATAGTAGCTTCAAGGAACTTAACTTTGTTGGAGGAGGTGCGGAAATCTTCTTGGGCTTGAGTCAATGTTTGGCCAGATCACCCGCGTACACTTCTTTTTGATTCAGAAGTTCTTTCAAACTTCAAATCTCTTTAGTAGCCCTTGAGTGCTACTCAGAAAAGGTGGCTTCTATCCTATCCTTTTCCTTCTGTTCCTGATTGGTAGAAGCCTTTAATAATGCTAACTCCGCAGTAGTAATCCTTAGTTGTTGCTCCAAAGTCTCTTTTTCACCGGCCAGAACGTCCTTCTCTAACTGGAGGCTCTCAAATTGTTCCTTCCAATTGTCAGCTTTCGTGCTCAACTCTACGACTTGCTGCTCAGTCCAAGCCACTCTCCTCATCATCTTTGTACCTGTTAAGTTGATATGCAAAAAGGTAAGGGAAAAGCATTATAATAGAGTCGTCAATATGGGCTTGGCTCGTTGGGCCAGCCCAGCCCAACCCGTGATTTAGCAGCGTTGGGCTAGAAGTTTTGGAGCCCATTTAAAATGAAAGCTTTTAAGCCCGACCCGAGTAAGCCAATGGACCGTGAGGCTTGACTGGGGCTGGCCTGGCCCATGGGCCTAATAAAATATATAAAATATTACAAGTATACTGCTTCTACCAAAGCTTGATCTTGAGATGTTTCAAGAGATAGATGTTGTCATGTATTAGACAGACCATCCCGATCTTTCAGTGATGGCGGGTGATGTACTTAGTATTCCTATTACCACTGTAGCATCGGAATCAATATTTAGCATTGGTGAGCGTGTTCTAACAAAGTACAGAAGTTGCATCCATCATGAAAATGTCCAAACACTTGTTACTACTCGAAATTAGCTGCACGACTTTTCCAAAACTCAAACTGGTAATTTATTTTATGTTTATTTTAGTATTATTATTTTTTAAAAATTTATTATTCTTAATATTTAACTAATTAATATTTTATATGAATTGTAGATGTAGATGAAAGTGAAGATGTTAAGACAACCTTGTCACAAGCGGATTCAAATGTGTTTGATAAAGATGATGTGCAGGATATCCCATAAGCGTCATGGATATTCTCTTGAATAGTTTGTTTTGAGTTTTGACTTTTAGTGAATGAAATATAGCATTGTCTTTTACTTTTTAGTGTTTATTGTGATATATTGGAACAATATAAAAAGTTATTAAGTTTTGCGAAATGTTTCCAATAAAATATTTTTTAACTTTTAAATATTTATCTTTTTTTAGGTTAAAACTTAAAATAAATATAAAATTATATTTAAAAATTGATGCGCCGACCCGTGGGGGCCCGCAACCCACATAGGGCTGGGGTGGCTGACCATTATAAGGCCCATCAAAATGGTGGGCTAGCCCAGCCCAGCCCGTCAATTGCTAAAGCCCCCGTGGGCTGGGCTGGGCTAACCTGACTCGACCCATATTGACAGCTCTACGTTATAAACTTAAAGAAAGAATAAGTGAAAGAGATAAGAGAAGAAAAATATACCTTGAGAGCAGAATGAATAACATCATTCATCAAAGTGATAACGGAGTGGGATTCAAATTTCTCCCTTTCAAAGGGCCAATTAAAGGTTTCAACCTAACTACAACTCGGTTGGATTTCTTTAGTAAGTTTATTCCCTTGGGGACTTCAATCATAACCTGCAGCAGGAGTAGCAGTAGGAGCAGGAGTAGCAGCAGGAGCAACAGTAGGAGCAACGAGGCTCATAGGAAGGGTTGTAAAAGGTGGATTATCTGAAACAGATCCAAACTTTTCTTCTTCTCCCTCAAATCCTTGAGCAAACAGCTTCTCGACAGGATTTGAAGAGGGGTTCAAGGCAAGACCAGCATTTTCATGCTCAAAAATGTCTAAAAAGGCATCTTCAGGCTCATCGACTAGGTGAAAAGGCACGAAGTCTGAAGGCTAGTTCCGAGGAGCGTTGGATTACTCATCGAAGATAACACATTTTCTGACTCGAGTCTTCTTCACTAGGGAGCCTTCATCTTCTTTCTCCTCATTAGAGGCACAAGATTCTTTGTTTTTCCTCTTTAAAGAGGACACATTCAAAATCCGCTCTTGAGCAGTGTTGACATCGAGTCTAAAGTTACAAAGGATGTCAAAATTAGAAGGAAAAAGTGAAAAATTCACGGTAAAGTAAAGTAACATACCGTGGGTTTTAACTTTCTACCCAAACTTTAGGGATAGAACATGTTGGATATTTTCTCCATAGGAGCGGCAGACAATAGTTTTATACCCAATCATGGAAGTCAAAAAGTTGTCACGACCCGAAATCTACTTAGTCGTGAGAGTACCTAACCCAACCCACTAGGTAAACCAAATAACAATCAACGGAGTTCTAATAAAATGAAAGTGGTCAACAAATGAAATAACTGAATTTTCATACAATATCACAAGGGTTGGTAGTACAAGGCATGAGCCACTAAGACTTAGATTTACAGAACTGATATGAAGGTAAATACAACATTTGTTTGAAATGTACATAAGCAAAATTTGAATCTAAAACTATCAAGGACAAGTGGTAGCTAAATCCGGAAGACATGTACATCTTTAATATCAGCTCCCTCCATACATTGCAACATCAACTCCAAGATCTGCACGCAAGGTGCAGAAGTGTAGTATGAGAACAACCGACCCCATGTACTTAATAAGTATCATAACTAACATCGACGAGGAAATATAAGAAACGATTATAAATAATACTCGTTATCACATGTACAATTCATAATTCCAACAAGTACAGAATAGCAAATATGATCAAATCATGAAATCTCAGATAAAACCACATTGGTGCTCTCAATTCTTTCAACATATTCTGCTTAGTCAAAAATCCAGCTTATAAGGATGATATGCAGATAAATTAGGTAACAACCAAGGAAATGCAAGTAAAGATGAAATGCAATAACCAAATATCAATCTACTGCGGCCCGCAATCTGATCCAAATAGAATTCACATCACGGTTCTCAGGCCCACATCAGAATCTCAGTAACTGAACCAAACTAATAACTAGCTCTCCCAAAGCTTACATCAACCAGAAACCCATTGATTTCTCACAATGCTCGTGTACACCATCAAGAGAGAATCATGAAAGGGTGACCCTAGGTAGATAGATCCATATCCATACGCTGCACGGACAACTCACGTGTTGCATGAACAATACACATGACGGCAACAATAACAAAAAACCTAGTATACTCCTACATAGTGAGGTCTGGGGAGGGTAGTGTGTACGCAACCTTACCCCCACCTTGTGGATATAGAGAGGTGGTTTCCAATAGACCCTCAACTCAGAGAATCATAAGCACTACATTAAAGAAGAGAAAAATAAGAATCACAACATAGAGAAGCCCTGTAAAAGTAGCATAAATCACAACAAATAATCAGAAGACTGCAATGAAAGAAATGACAAGTAGTCATAGAATTCGAATGCCAATAGAATACTAAAGTACGTGCTAATACTACCGGTATGACAGGGAGTACACTAAACCTACTACCCTAATCTTCGACTTTCACACCTTTCTGTCAAGGGTCATGTCCTCGGTCAGCTGAAGTTGCGCCATGTCTTGTCGAATCACCTCACCCCAATTCTTCTTCGGCCTACCTCTACCTCTTCTTAAGCCTTCCAATGTCAACTTATCAAACCTTTTGACCAGAGCATCTCTGCTTTGCCTACTCACATGTCCAAACCATCTAAGCCCTGTTTCCCTCATCTTGTCCTCAATTAGGTCCATACCTACCATGTCTCGAAAAACTTCATTCGAATATCGGAAAACACACATGCTAATAACATTAACTGTAAGAACAATTCACGTGCCAATAATATCAGTATCCGAATCCGCACAGACAGCTCATGTGCTGTACGGACAACTCACATGCTAATGATATAACAACCGCACGGATAACGCACGTGCTAATAACTACAATCCGCCCAGCGAGGTCACAAGCTAGCAGTCCAAACCATATCACACATAAGTATATATGCAAGAATACATCTACATGATTAAAGAATATCAAATTTCAGAATCCTGGACTGGTATAAGTGACATGCTAATGTATTCCTGTGCAAGTGTGATATCATAGCTCAAAACAAGTGAATACATCACAAAATAGCAGCTATCAGACTTAATCAGGAGATTAACCTCTATGCAGCCTCAAACATGGCTCAAATAACTCACAACAAGGGTATAAATAAGTGAAACATCACAACATAGAGCTTAGCAATCAATTTATGGCATATCATAGACTAAGCACTACCCCGAGCATAGAAAATACCCTGTGCGCACACATGGGTTTAGCCCCACACATGTACGCCACTCATAGGTAGCATGTAGCTATCACAAATAACTCTGGCAAGTAGTGCATCAACAAAGTTTATGTAAGATACTTACCTCAAGCATGCCAAATCAAATACAGAGTAAGCCAAACAATACTCTAAAATTTCCATTCCGCGCGAATCGACCTCTGAACGGATCAAAACTAGCCAAAAGAAACACAAAATCATCAAATAATGCCAAAGGAAACAAATCCAAATGATAAAGGTCGAATCTTTAATCAAATACTCAACATCAACCAAAAAGTCAATCCGAACCCGCACCTCGAAGCCTGACAAACTCACAAATTCAGATAATCCATTTGAATACAAGTCTAACCATACTAATTTCACTCAAATTCGACTCCAAATCGATGCTCAAAACGCAATACACTTTAGGAAAGTATAGACCAAACCCCTATAATTTCTAAGAATCATCAATCAAATGGTAAAATTGAAGATAGAATCATGTAATATAATTACAACCGAGTCAAAAATACTTACCCAAATCCATGTGGTGATAATCCTCTCCAAATTTTCCCAAATCTGAGCTCCCCAACTCTAAATATGATAAAATGAACAAACCCTCGAAATAAATAAGATCTGCCAAGCATTTCCCCTTTTGCGGACCACCAGGCGCTTTTGCGACAAATCTCCGCTGCTGCGGAATTAACTGAAGCCCCGACAACCCGCACCTGTGTACACCTTTTCTCTTCAGTGACATCGCACGTGCGAGCATCTTCCCGCTTCTGCACAAATTCCCTACCAATCTGCCTTCCCGCTTCTGCGATCAAAGATCCGCTCCTACAAACGCGCATATGCGCCCAACATTCTGCTTCTGCGGTCTTCCCTCTTCCAGCCTTGTTTCGCTTCTTCACCCTCTTTTCCTCATCTGCGGTCACCACACATGCTCCCATAACTCTGCAGGTGTGACCACATAAGATCCCTGTCACAAACCAGCATTAACCTACATGTTCCAAAATGATTCGACACTCGTCCGAAACTCATCCGAGCCCCTCGGGACCCCATCTGAACATACCAAAAAGTCCCAAAATATATCACAGACCTACTCGAGGCCTCAAATCACACATAATAACATCAAAACCACGAATTATACCTGAAATCAAACGTAATGAACTTTTTAACTTTAAACTTTCAAAACTCATGTCGAACTACAACAAACCAACTCGGAATAACCACAAATTTTGTACAAAAGTTCCAAATGATATAACGAACCTATTATAACTTTCGAAACAACAATACGAACATGATAACGTTGAAGTCAACTCCTAGTCAAACCTCTGAACCTTCCAAATCTTCAAATTGCTAACTTTCACCAATTATGGCCAAAACCTTCTAAAAGTATCCAAAATGAGAATCATTCTTCCAAATGAATCCTGAATGACTCCAAAACCAAAACCAAAGAAGCAAGCAAGTAATAATAAATCATACGAAGCTACTCATGCCCTCGAACTACCAAACAGAATGAAAATATTCAAAATGACCGGTCGGGTCGTTATTGAAGTTCACCGAAACTTTCCATGATTGCTAAAAAATAAGAAAATATGAGTAAGAAAGTTAGTATTTTAAAGAGAAAATAGTATAGTGAAGAAACAAAGGGAAATACTCTCGTGCAATGTTTCAGTTCTCGAGAAAGAGAATGTTCTCTTCTCCCACTAAGGCATGAGTGGGAACAACTATGAACCGAGCATACCAACCTCGGTCATGATCAACTTCAGGACTGACTAGGACTCTTTTTCTTTTTGCCGTAAGTGTAAAAATACCCTCGCAAAAAAGCTTTAGGGAATACAAATGGAGGAGATGGCGAAATAAGAAAGGGGTAAAAAATAAACTCGGTAAGTAGCAAAGGCAAGCTACTTCCCTCCACATTATCTGGCCTATTTGCCCAAGACAAATATTGTAATACCACAGAACTCAATAATCACTGGGTCAATATGAGGTTTGAACCCTAAGCTGAAAAGATAAGTGTAGATGAACGAATAACCTTCACGATAAGAGGTTATTCGGTCATCAACACTCGGAGATGTGATTGAGAAGTCAGGTTTCCAATAACATTCTTGGCGTACTAAAGGGAGATGACCATAGTTGATTAGAGAAGGAAAACGATTAGTAGGTTTAAGTGCTGCTATGGAAGAAACTTCTTTCTTCCATGCTTCACAATCAGATTTAAAAGAAAATTCTTGAGGAATGATCTTTAAAACTACAGGCTCAGGTAATGATTTGTTTTGATCTCTAATTTTAGTAGAAGATCTAGAGGTATATGAGGATTTAGCTTTGGAGGAAGAAGAACGTTTAGAAGAATTTTTCTGCGAAGAAGTGATACTCCAGCTCGATATGGAGCCTAGGCTATGATGCCTGCCATCTCTATTCCTACTTCTAACCCAAGTTGTAGAAGGAGGAAATTCATCCACTATAATAGCCCGTCGAGGATCGGACGATGAAGAAGGGTTTGAAGATCATGAAGCCATTGTTAAGAATAGCAGAAGCATAAAGAGAAAAGAAAAAATGCAGAGAAGCTTTATAAGATGCATGGTGCGGTATTTATAATAAAAAGGTGTCATTATGAATTGTCATCATAGAATTGTCATGTCGAACTGACACAGTCGCATAAATCCTAAAACGATGCTGCAAAATGTATAGCCAATCACAACAAGACACGTGTCTCGAGCATTAAATGGAAAAGATGAATGTCTCTTCACTTCTGAGGTAAATCATAATGATATCGGAAAGAGGAGGCAAGACATTCCCGCCATAAGTACACTTACCACTTCCCGAGTATTCAGTTGAGAATATTCAGAAAGTGGGGGGACTATCTGTAATAGTGAAAAAATAAACCCCCCATGTGGACTAATGATGTGGTGACATGTGGCATGAGAGTCAAAGCAACAAAGAAGAATGAAGGCTAGGAGAAGCATGGGTAAAACACCCACAAGGTTATTTAAAGAGATACCACATCTGACAACTAGAAAAGAAGAGATAGGTGCAGGTGGTATAATTAAAGGCTACAAGGAAGGAAGACTCATTAATAGCCACGAATATGGAAAAGACATAATCCCTGATTATGCGCGATTGACTATTATTACCATAAATGTTATAAATTACTCCAATAACGGGCAATCAATGTAATAAATATTAGTAACGAGAGAGAATTAAGTAGGAAAAAACAGTTACATATTGTACCCTTATTTAAACCCCTTTACCATATTTTGTACGATCATCAAAGAATTCACAAAATTATACTATCAAATTCTTACATTTTTATTTTCTGCTATTTGAAGATTTTATTCTAGAAGGAAGCTGCGATTATCAATAAGATTTTTTTTTCTTTATTCTCTCATTATTTTATTTTATTATTTGATATTCAACTATATTAGAAAAAGTGAAGTAAAATTGGTAATTAAAAAAGTGAAGTAAACAAGTAAAATATCACTACAAAAAAGGCATTTTTATTTTACAAAATCGACTGAAAAATCTATAGACAATACTGACTGACAACGGTCAATGTTTTTTAAAATAATTTTTTGTAATCTTTTTACCAAAGCAGACTAAAGTTGATTGATTTGTTTTTGCGCCAAAATATAAGAAATTAATTTTGTGTACCGGAAAAATTATTTCACAAGAAACCGATAAACTTCAATCGGATTTTTATTTAAACTAAATTAAAATTAATATTCAAAAAAACGATTCATTTTTTGGCCAACTCATTTAGAAAAATAAATCTATTTCAGTCAGTACTTTTATTGTTTTTAGTAAAATCGACCAAAATATGAGTATAAATAAAAAAAATTGATCGATTTAGATCGATATTTGTTATTGAGCAGTATTTTTGGATCCACGAAAGTTGGTAGGACTTTGGTCGCATTCAAAACTGACTCAAAACCGACACTATTAGGTCGAGTTTTTAGCTGGAAAAGAGCTATTTTTTAGTAGCGATAAAGTATCTTATTTATCCCTTAATAATCAAGCAAAATATTAACGAAAACTGTTAGAGATTTTCCCAGTCGGAGACTTCTTTTTCAACTTAAATCCTGCAAAATTTGTTAAATGATTTAAGGAAATATTAATTTAAATACCTTCTTATTTTAATTTTTCTTTTTATTCAAATAAAACTTGTAAAGAAATATGTAATTCTTCTCGTAGACTTCATGACTAGTCATAAGAAATATATTTTCTTACTTTTCATAATTTTCAAATTACAAGCAAAAATAGGGCGAATCAGTTATAAATTGTATCCTTATATAAATATTCTTATCATATCTTGTATCCCATTGAGAAAATCAAAAAGTAATATTATCAATTGTCAATATACTAACTATTTTCTGATATTGGAAGAACTTGTTCTTACCTATTGGAAGGAAGCTACGACTATCTATAAGATTTCTTTTTTCTTTTTCTCTCAATCTCGCTTTTCATTAATTTTTACTCTTTTATATTATGAAAAGTTGAGTGAAATTGGTTATTACAAACCTGAATTATTCTTTTATTTGTTTTGACCACAAAAACTATTTTTTGGTTAAACCAACTGGTTCCATTATCGGGAAATCTATTTATCTTTTCACTTATCATTTACATAATTTGTTTTTACCAACAAATTATATCTGGAATTAATCAAATTTTTCAGCTAGAGGATGGGCAAGGAGGGACTCCTCCACATAACACACATACATTCTCCACATCGTTCATGCAAAAATTCACTTGTCAGATCTGCTAATCGTAATACTAGACAACAAAATAAAGAACAGTCAAATGTGCAAGATGACTTGAAACAATTCATTGTGCAGCAGATCGGTGAAGCTCTACGTGCTTTTGCAAGTGTATTACCAAGTGTTGTTCACGCACCACCACCAATTAATACAACTATGGAAAATCCTCATTCAGGGCTCGAAAGCTCCGGAAGTGGAGAAAATTCAAATACTTCTGGAGCCATAGGGTCAGCTACACCAAATAATTCTAATTTATAAAATCTAGTTCTAACCTTGGAGATACAGCCCAAGGAACAAATGAGCAGATAAAACAGATACCAGGAGTGCCACCCGTGATTAAAGGAGTGTATATAGATAAATATTCACAACCGCCATGGAAACCAAGTACAATATCGCTACCAATACCTAAAAAGTTCAGAATGTTTGATATTTCTAAGTATGATGGGATTACTGACCCAAGAGATCATGTTACTCATTTACCACAGGAGTCAAGGGCAACTAGTTAACCAAGCAGGAAATTGAATTAGTGTTGGTGAATTATTTTGGTGAAACCCTTACGAAAGGAGCACTAATATGGTATTCTATTTTACCTGAAAATTCAATTGACTCTTTTGCTGAGCTTGCAGATTCATTTATAAAAGCACATATGGGATCTCAAAAAGTAGAAAAATTAATGGAAGATATCTTCAAGATAAAAAAGGAAATACATAATTGCTTAGAGAGTTCGTGGATCTCTTCCAGCGAGAAAGAATGATGTTACTCGTGCACCTAATAATTTGGCAACAATAGCATTTGCCAGCAACATGAATGAAAGAAGTTCAGAATTCACGAGAAGATTAAAGGAGAATTTGCGAGAATTTCCAGCGACTACTTGGAATGATTTATAATAGGTATAGCACAAAACTTCGAATAGAAGAAGATACAGTATCCTAACCAAAAGTGGAGGAGAGGTTAAGATCTAGATAGTCAGAACCAGAACGGAGGTCGGTGAAAATAGGTACGAACCTTATCTGGGACTTGCATGATGAGATCTTAGGCCAAAACCCGAACATGCACGGTTTGATTAGAGATCACGGCAGAAGGAAGAAGGTTCTTCTTCTAGATTTGGAAAGGAATGAGATATGACAAGAAACAATGATCAAAATTCTCGATAAAAAATAGGTGATTACAACTTCAACGTTAGTACTTCTGAGTTAGTAGCAGTGTTAAGAGGCCTGTGCGATAAGGTACGGTGGCCCAAAGAGATGAGATCAGAACCTAGCAAAAGAATCCAGAAATTTTGGTTTCAATTCCATAATTATCACGGTCACGGAGCAGCAGATTGTAGGCTCCTACAAGCGAAGGTTGATCTTTTTATTGAAAAGGGTCTATCTCACTGACCTATTTAGTGAGAAAGGTAAGCAGAATTATATAAAAAACAGGGAAGAACCACTAAAGCCCCATCACCAAAGAGGACATCGAATGTAATAACTGGGGGTGAGGAAGTTAATGGAGTAACGTACACAACAACAAAAATAACAATCGAAATCTCGATGACCCACAGGAAGCGCATTCGACTAGTCTTGGAGGGAGATAGCATAACATTTGACGATGAGGATGCAGATGTCTTGTTCAACCCTCATAATGATGCACTGGTAATATCTTTTCTTGTTCATGATACTAATGTCAAACAAGTTTTGATTGATCCAGGTAGCTCTGTGAATATTATACTACTAAGAGTGGTCAATGAGATGTAATCAATTGATCGTATAATACCCAAGGCTCGAACTTTGTCTGGGTTCAAAATTCAATTGTCATAGCAAAGGGAGAAATTATGCTAACTACATTTGCCGAGGGTGTAGTGAAAGACACCAATTTTTCAAGTGGTGGATGCAGACATGGCTTACAACGTGATATTAGGAAGGTCGTTAATTCAAGATATGGATGCAACACCGTCAACTTTACATCAGGTTATCAAAGTTTTATCACAACGGGCTATTCGATAGATCATGGGAGATAAACGAGAAGTACGAGAAACTAATACGGTTGATGTGGCAAGTGGAACGACCAAATACTGGGATGAAATAGTAATTATAGTGTTCAGCTATAGATAATGTACTTTCTACCTCAACTGAAGTTGCAAGGAATGAAACAGATATAGATGCAAGACTTAACGTGATCCAGGATTCAGAAGAGAATGAAACTATTAAAACAACTACGGAAGAGCTCGAAGTTGTTATATTATTCATCCAATGACCGACAGAAAAGTCTATGTTGGGACAAACTTAAGCCCGGAGCTGAAAAGTAAGTTAATTAAATTTTTATGTGCTAACGCTGATTACCTTGCCTAGTCACACTCATACATAATAGATATACCATCGGTTAATGACTCGTAAGCTAAATGAATATCCATAACACTCGTCGATGAAGCAAAAAAAGAGAAAAAGGGAGCATTCAAAAATCAGGTAATTCAACAGGAGCTAAGTAAACTCTTGAAAATTGGTTCTGTTTGTGAGGTAAAATATCCTGACTGGTTAGCCAATATTATCGTTGTAACAACCCTACCGGTCGTATTGAGCTCTAGTGCGTCGTTTGGCAGTTTGAGGTCTTGAGTAGTTTCATTTCATGTTTTATGACTTGTACGCGTAGTCGAAATTAAATTTCGGAGTTGCTTTGGATGGAAAATTCTCAATTTAGAAGCTTTAAGTTGGAAGAACTGATCAAGGTTTGACATTTGATTAAATGACCTCAGAATCTGGATTTGAAGGTTCCAATAGGTTCGCATAATGATTTCGATTTTGGGCATATGTTCGGGTTGAGTACCGGCTAGTTCGGTAGCATCTTGATGCTTATTATGAAAAGTTGACATTTTGAAGGTTTTGGAATTTCTTAAGTTTGGTTTAAAGTGTACTTTGGTGTTATTGATGTCCGTTTGGGGTTCCGAGCCTTGGAATAGGTTTATATCATAATTCGTGACTTGTACGTAAAGTTTGGTGTCATTCCATAATGTTTAAGTATGATTCAGACGCGTTCATTGAGGTTTGAATATTTGAAAGTTTAAAGAAAGATTTTGATAATCGATTCGTAGTTTTGATATTGTTTGGTGTGATTTGAGGCCTAGAGCGGGTTCGTGTCATGTTTCGGGACTTGTTGGTGTGATTGGATGGGGTCCTGGCGGCCTCAGGTGTGTTTCAAGATAGTTTCAGACCATTTTCCTTTGTTTTGTGATTGCTGGTTTCTGGTGTCCCTGGTAGGTATCATGATCGCCGTTGAAGGGACGCAATCGCGAAGAGAAGCTGGAGTTGGGGAGGCATTTTTGCATCGCGAATGCAAAAAGGAGTCGCAAACGCGGAAATGGGGTTGAAGTGCTCTATGGAAACGCGACTGGGAGTCTCGAAAGTGATAAAGGAAGGGGAGTTGGGGCCTGGAGGCGCTAAGCCTTCACAAACGTGGCTCGAGGACCGCAAACACGAAGCAATGGAACGTGGAGGCTTCGCGAACCCAGGATGGCCACTGCGAATGCAAAGGAGGATTTTTGGGCAGCTGGACTTTTGGCCGTAGCGATCGCGAGGGTGTTTCCACGATCGCGAGGGTGTTTGCATGATCGCGAAGAAGGGAATTTTTGGGCGAACCCGGGATGGCCACCGCGAATGCAAAGGAGGAATTTTGGGCAATTGGACTTTTGGCCTTAGCGATTGCGAGGGTGTTTCCACGATCGTGAGGGTATTTCTGTGATCGCGAGGAAGGGAATTCTGGGCAGACTTATTTTAAATCGAGGGTCTAGCTCATTTTCACCTCATTTCTTCCAAGGGAGTCGGCTTTGGGGCAATTTTGGCGCGCCATTTTCATCATTAATCACGAGGTAAGTGATTTCTACACCTTGTGAGTTAAATATATGATTTATATGTGGATTTAAATATAAAACTTTATAGAAATTATGGGATTTTAGGAGAAAACCCATAATTCGATATTTTTGGATTTTAACCACGAAATTGGATATGGAATTGGGAATAAATTATGTATTAGATTTTGTGGTGTTATGGGTAATGTTTATCTTTGTATATTTTTGAAATCCGGGCATGTGGGCCCGAGGGTTGACTTTGTTGACTTTTCAAGTGGAGTTGGGAATTGTTATAAACTGATTAATTATAAGTGTTGGAGTATATTTGTATTGGCTTGCATGTTGTTTGACTAGTTTCAGATCGTTTAACTTTGAATTGAGGAGTTAGAGAGGCTTTGGAGCCAGTTATTGGAACTTCAGAGCAAGATAAGTCTCTTGTCTAACTTTGTGAGGGAAAACTACCCTATGGGTATTAAATTTGTTATGTAGCTAAAGTATGTTTAAGTCCGGGTAAACTTGGGACTCTATCATGTAATATTTAAGTTATTTGAACCAAATCTGCTTGTTTGATTAATTGAATTTACAATCGGAATTGATTTAGGAATATATAGTAGGCCGAGCCTTATCACCTTGAGTTATTGACAAGATCTTTTGATAAACGGTAAAGATTATATTCACTTTATTCTCTTGTACATATATTGTAAGAAGGTGACTAGTAAGTGTCGATGTCGACCACTCATCACTACTTCTCCGAGATTAGGCTAGATACTTACTAGGTACGCGTTGATTTATGTACTCTTGCTATACTTCTACACTAAATGTGCATTATCTGACAAGTTCATTTGGTGGTCATCTTTGTGCGTAGGCACAACTGCCGATGAGACTTTATAGTGAGTTGCAATCCAAGCTACATATCGTAACCCACAAAGTCCCCATCATATTATTTAATTTATCCTGTCTATGTACATACGAGACAAATATTGTATTATTATTGTACTCCTTAGTAAATGCTCATGTACTTGTGACACCGAGTTTTGGATATTCTAGTTGATATTTACGGATTTGGATGTATGTACCCATGATTTTAAATGTGTATATTTCATTATTGATTAAAATTTATGATTTCGAATGTAATAAAATGAACAATTAACGTGATAGTTTACCGTTGGCTTGCATAACGGCGACGTTGGGCGCCATCGCGGGCTATAGCAGGTTTTGGGTCGTGATAGTTTAGTGTCAGAGCTCTAGGTTCACTAGGGTCTCACGAGTCATGAGCAAGTCTAGTAAAGTTTTGCGGATCAGTACAAAGACGTCTGTACTTATCTTCAAGAGGCTACAAGGCTATTAGAAGCACTTCCCTTCTTGATTCCTCATCGTGCGATTTGATTCCATTGGAGATTATGCATTCATTTCCTTCCTACTCACTCTTATACAATGTTGAGCGCTTGTTATCAACTGGGCATCGAGGAGTTGTTGTTGTACTACAGATGTGGTGCAGGATGTTTCTCCATGCGTGTTCGAGTGGGCTATTATCATCGCCTTGTGAAATGACGCTATGTTGTTTCTGCCCAGTGCTAGTGTTGCCTTCAGTTTCGAGGCTATGCACAGTGTATTATGACGTTCATGCGTTGTTATAGCGCAATGTTGGTGTGAATGGTAGGTTGCTCATTTATGTGCCGCGACAGTAAATGACTCGAATGGAGGATTACTCGGGTCACTGTTTAGAGGTCCAACATTTAATTCCGGCAAAGGAAAGGCAATTGGATTTCATGCCTTGGTTGACCAAGTAGCGAGACTTGATATTCTAGAATGAGGTGGAATTTTCATTTGTGGTGTGGTGTCACCGTCCTTGTTGGAAACCATTAAGGCCCATCGATGTTAGGGTCTCCTATGACTTGCCTTCGGGGCAGGGTGTAGTAGAATAGTGCCTAAGCAACCGTTATTAGATATGGCGGTGTATGGCTGCTTCAGAGTTGAATTGGTGCTTCTAATGTTGATGGCTCGAGCAAGATGATCTTTATAGAGGCTCAGAGTTGGTAGAAATTTATCCGTTCGGGTGCTGCAAAGATGGATTATGATTTGAGGAAGTATTTTGGAAGCAAAAGAGGAGGAAGGACATGGTGGGAGGTGTCTCGCGGTGGTTGAATCGCTAGCGCGTCAAATATGAACAGTAGAGGCCGAGAAGTTTCTTAAAGAGATAGTTTAACCGAAGTGGGAGTGGCAGAGTAGCGTATGGATTCTGTGGCAGGATAGCCACATGCCTTGAGAAAGTTTAGAGTGATTTGGGTATCATGGTTTACAGTGACTAGGTATATGGATTTCATTTGGGATGGGCTACTATACTGAGGAAGGTTGAATATGACGTAAAGGAGTTTGCTTGGAATGATAAGGGGTGTAAAAGCTTGATTATCGTTATGTGATGCAACGTGACTTCGAGTTTGGAACGTATTATTGGACTTTCAGTTATTGTTAATGGGGAATGAACAAACTCTTACAGCTGGCGGCCGAGCATGGGCTCTGGAGGGTTTACTGATTTTGTTGTAGTTATACCAGGGCAACGTCGTTGGAAGATGTCGGTATGGAATTCCACAGGATGGCTATCTCCTATGAGCAGATTAGTGGTTGGGCAATTTTGATGAAGTTCCTATGAAGAGTTCTACTTACTACCCAGTAGGAGGTCGAATGTGCGATTGTGGCCGATAATTCGGAATGTTCATGAAACATTTAAGCAGAGATTACGAGGAATTTGGCGGGTTAACGGTGCGAGATCATGGTAATTGTGAAGGAGGAATCATTATGGGTTCTACATTTTTGTGATTGTAGCTTAAAGCTAAGTGGGGGAGCCCACCATCTATGATTGGATCACGTGGTTGTGTGCCTGTTTGGTTTTTGGTTATCGATGCATTGATGGATTATTTATGACTAAGAAAAGAAAACATCGAGGGTAATTCGAGCAAAGCACTTGAGGAATGCATGCTAGATTTTGCCTTATCGATTCATGTGCAGGTTTTGGGATGACTTAGAGTTTATGCTTCTTGTGGATGTGATGTATAAGAAAAATAATTCATCTGGTTGCTTCTTTGCGAGTGTTCATGTGATAACAGAGCGTTAGAGTTTGGTTATATTTGGGACCAGGTCAGAATGGGTGACTCTCAACAACGGTTCTAGTGGGTTTAAGAAGTTAAGTGTGGTTCCCAAGGATTTTTGAGTTTGTCGTGTGGCTAAGGAATTAATTTTGCAGCGATGTGTGAAAGAGACTTGGAGTATTTATGTGAATGTCACCGGGTCTACGGTGGGATGTTAGAGAGATGGAGGAAACGACTTCGGATTCGTAGGAGGTCTTTCAGAATGGGTGAATGAGTTGGAAATACTGTTGAGTGCACGTGGAGGGTATGAGATGTCCCATGGGTATTGAGACTATGTGGTCTCGTGATTTGGGTCACTCGGGATGAGTGTTGTTTAAGGTTCGTTATGTGTTTGAATAGGACTATTATTTCAAAGGCAAGTCTAGAGTAAATTGGAAGAAATCGAGTCAGTTCGTAATGGTTTGAATCAACACAGTTGTGGAAATGACCCATTCCTTCGATGTGTTAAGTTGTATAGGTGGTTTATGGTTGTACGTACGGGCTTGACAACCACCATAATTTGATTGATTTAAGGGATATTTGATTTTGATGGCCTTGTTACGTGTAAATGGATCCCGGAATAGTTATGGCGGTTTAGACCACGACTCGAGTTTTGTGTCTTTCGCGATTATGAGGAATTGGTTGTGTGTTGCAATTCGCCTTCTGAAATGAGTTAAGTGAAAGGTTTCTAGTCAAGGAAGTGTTTATTCTATTAATGGTTCAGGAGTTACGATAAATCTTGTACTCTCGCATAGTGGCATGGTGGGTGCGGTGAGCGGTATGAAAATTGGAAGTTGAGCATCAACGTTATGGTTCGGTTTTGATAGGAATGTTACGAGCTCGGAGGAGCAAGGGAAATAATTCAGATCTTCAGAGTACACTGGCATTATCTTTAGGTATCTTGAGGACTGTCTTCTATGGAAGATGCATTGTGTATTGGTTTGTAGGCTCTTAATTAGCATTCCAGAAATAGCATGATCGATGGCCATTGATGTTCCGATTTTACTAACTGACGCAGAAGGTCGTGAGAGTATATCCCACGAGAAGAACATATAAGTGTGAAGTGTTAGTCATTTTATTGTTAAAGACTAAAAGCGGGTATGAATATTCTGGTACTGTCACTGACGGAAGAGGTTACGACTGAGAGACGCTTTATTCCTTTGGTTGTGGACTGTGGGAGTTTGTTCCAGATTTGACGACTGATCGTATATGTCATGAATAGAGTCATTGTGGATATTTGAAAGGTTATTGGCCTAGTATGGGATTATCGGAATCAGCTTGAGGTCCGTTAGAGGGTCTACTGTGAGCGTCTACTCTATATCTGGTCGGATATGTTCATTCAGCATAGCATTGCTTATGGAGGAGTCTTCGGGCATTGGATGTTATTCCTGTCGTCATCTATTCTATGTAATACTCTATTGTGCCATGTGGGTTGTGATACGGCTTGATCAGTCGCACATGTGTTGTGATCCCGTGTAGCTTGTGGTATTATATGAGCAAGATGGCTCTCGAGATGTATGTCATTTATTTCACCTTAGCCGTGCTTGAGTTTTTGTAGCCAATGGCACTATTCGTCTCCCCAGGGTTATATTTATGCACTTGGCATGTTTGTGGTCGATATTCGGGCATTTCGTAGGTATGAGCATTATGGCTTGATGGGTATTTTCTTATTGATTGTTACGTGTGGATCGGGTGGTACGCCGCCACGGGTATGTTGTTTGGATCGGGTTGCACGCTGCAACGATGCAATGTTTGGATCGGGTTGCATGCCGCAACGATGTCATGTTTGGATCGGGTTGCACGCCGCAACGATGTCATGTTTGGATCGGGTTGCACACCGAAACAGTGACATGTTGAGTACGGTTCCTTATACTTATGTTTGTACCTTGTATCTCATCACTGAGATAGGTTCATAGCATTTGTTCGGCCGTTGTAGTCATTACGCGGGCTGTTGGCACATTGATGGCACCGTATGGGTCATATTCGAGTTGTAGCTCGTTGGCACATTGATGGCGCCTTATGAGATTTTAGATGGTATTTGAGGTGTATTATTTCCCAAGCATCTTGTACTAGGTGAGACGAGGTTATTGGACCTGAGATTAGTGCGATCGGATTCATGTAAGGTATATTAAAGAGAAAATATCACTATTTGGTTAAGAATGAGGTAATGGTTCTTGCCGAGCAGAGAGACTCCATAATATATTGTTTTGGCAGGCAGTTATGAGCTTCTACGGGTATATGTTGTTGTGGCAATATTGCGAGAGTTAGAATAGGGCTTATTGTAACTATCCAAGATCCAACTAGTTTGTCACGCCTCGAACCTGGGGGCCGAGACCGGCACCCGGTGCCTCACCTATCCTTGCGTACCAACTTGCGACTAAGGGACTTTGAACATATAATGTCATACTTTGGCCATGGGCCACATTGCAAAACAATTGTGAATGCTGACTAAACATTAATATATACCTGGGCCGACAAGGCCGCCATAACTACTATGACTGGCAAACCAACAAAATATACATAAAAGGCTTACAAGCCCAACATACTGCACTAACTGACAGGATATGTCTACAAGCCTCTACTGATGGATGTACTATGATCGGAACAGGGCCCCGACCTACGCATAACATATATACATACATACACAAGATGTACATAAAGCTCTAGACCCGGAAACTCCGAAGGGCATGGAGCTTACCGATCAAGCTGAACTCGGGAAACACCTAATGAGGAGGTCTACTCGTCTGTCTGTCTGTGTGAACCTGCACGCATGAAATGCAGTGCCGCAGAAAAGGGACTTCAGTACGAAATAATGTACCGAGTATGTAAGGCAATATACTGAAAGCTGAAACAAAACTGATAATATAATAACTGAAAGTACCTGGGAGTCAAAGATAATCTGAAGATATGCTAACGTGTTGATACTGACTCAACTCTCTCAATATAGTAAGTAAAATAACTGCCCAGCCTTATAAGGCTAGGTATATATATAACTGCTCTGTCGTAGTTGGCTCGCTCATAGGCGCTCGACCATAGAAGGCTCTGTATCTCGGCCATTATGGGCTCGCTCATAGGCGCTCGACCATACAAGGCTTTGTATCTCGGCCATTCTGGGATCGCTCATAGGCGCTCAGCCACAGTAGGCTCGATATATAACTTACCATCTGATCAGAGGTTGCCCAGCCCATCGATTATAGCTCGATGGTAAAGAAAATACTGTATATATAGGCTCTCTGCTCTCTTGACTTGAAGAAGACAACACTCACTTAAATATGAAGTCCCGGTAAGGAGAAAACTGTAATTTATGAGACTAGGATAATGTATATAAATTCGGAAGTATGAACTTCTCTTTATGCCTCGTTATCAAACACATGTAATTACGAGATAAAGACAACATAAAGAAAGGTTTAGCCTTAACATACCTGAGCCGGTTCTCTTAACAACCCTTCTAGCACATGACAATTGTGACAAAATTCGTGATGGCAAGATCGGTGTAGGGAACAATCCGTATGATATTCTTGAGAAAGCTTATACCGGGCTTCTTTAGAATTGCCAAAAAAATGTCACGTTGCTATGAGCTTGAATTCTTGAATTCTTGATTGAATTCTTGTTGAATCAGAAAATGTCACGTTACTAAGCTTCATTTAAAATTATTGAGAATCTTGTTGAATTTCTAATATAGTTGAAGATACTAATGCAAATCTCATGTTAATATGCATCTCTTTTAAGTTAGAGATAACTTTCTGTTAGAATTGATGTGGGCTTCACCTAATAAGCTTAGTTTAGCCACCAAATCTCTTGAAATATGACACCTTGCAATGCAATTTAAGAGTCATTAAGTTGAATAGTGGGCTGCCACATTACAACCTTATCCACCAAATTGTCAACTTGATTTGTTAACTTGTTAATCTCCCACTAATCAATAATTAACCAATTGCTCACATAATTAAAAATTATCTCAAATTACTTAAAATATTACTCACTTTTAACATATTTTATACACCTTACTATAATGGTCATGTGGTACCTTGTATGGCACTAGTCCATAAATACAGGGTATTATGGCTTGGACCGTATTTTATCTTAAATCGCCAAACTTCGGCGAAACTCATTTTCTTCGATTTGCTTACCCTCTCTCCTTCACGAATTTACTCATCACTTGTTTGAAATAGCATAATGCTTAAAACCTCAAAATAATATCATTCCCGGACTTATGTCGATTAACTTATGACGAAACTTTAACGTACGAAAATGCGGGATATAACATCTCATTTTCATCAATTTATTTATGGCGTACTTTCACGTACGAAAAATATGGGGTGTAACATAGTTGTGACGACATCTAACCCAACCTGCTAGGTAAGCCAATTAATAATAAACCAATTCCAATGAGATTCATTTAGAGAAGAAATGATAATACAACTGTACGTTTATACAAAGAATTCTCAAGGACTGGTAGTACAAATCACGAGCTTCTAAAATTTTGAGTTTACAAAGCTGGTATGAAATAAATACATCATATGTTTGAAATATACATGAACATATTAAAAATTCTAAAGCTACCAAGAACAAGAGGCAGTTATGACCAGAACACGGGTACATCTTCAAATCTAGCTCCCGCAATACACAACAACATCAACATCCAACATCTGCACGCAAGGTACAGAAGTATAGTATGAGTACAACCGACCCCATGTATTCAATAAATAACAAACCTAACCTTAGTTTGAAAGTAATGTGAGATGGGATAAAGGTCGAAGTACAACACCAATAGCTAACAAATGTTCATAAAAATATAATAAAAGTGGTAAAAGAAATAACTCAGAGATATGATGCTCAACTCATTAACAGTTACGAAAAATAGTGATGCTTTATAGGTATAACAGTAAAACCCAAATCCTTCACCGAAATCACCAAAATATGAGTTAGTCAGAAACCTTTGATTTTTTTTCCAAAAACATTCAACAACAGATAAGATGATTCAATTTTAGATAGCATAAGGAAAGTACATCTCTATGCCTACATGTCAATGTGCATGTGAAGTCAAAAATGTCACAAAATCGTGTAACATGAGGAAATGCATCTCTATTCCTGCATGTCAAGTATGCATGTCAAATGCAATGTGTCACCGTGATGAACTCATGTACTCACACTCTCAAAGTACACAATATCATAGTTTCACATTTCCACTCATCACGCTCAATCACTCAACACACTTAGCAATGTACATGGCAGATCCAGCCCAAATGCTAATAAATTATGTTGCAGCGCACATCCCGATCCCATCGTGAATCAATAGCAACCGCGCTCAGTGTGGGTGTGTAGACTCCGGAGAGGCACATCCAGCCCAAGTGCTATAATAAGCCAATCATGGCTTGAATCAATAATACCTGCTGCGGCGTGCAACCCGATCCCATCATGAATCAATAATACCTGATGGGGCATGCAACCCGATCCAATCAATATCACTCATAATCCGACTCTCAGGCCTCAACTCAGTTATCGATCTCTCCAGTCTCTCGAGCTCACTAATCTCCTACCAAACAGCCCAAATAATGACAACAACATAATGTGACAACAACTGATAACTAATACTGAGATGTGATATGTGAATATGACTGAGTATGTAAATGCAATATAAGCAAATAACTTAATGATAGAAATGGTCTCAGTGGGTCCCAACGGAATAAGCATATAGTCTAAACATGGTTTCTAACATGCATCACAACTCAATTACTCTAGCATGTAGAAATTTGAGGGATAACGACAAGATTAGGTAACTACACAGTACCACGGAATTAACCGAGCCACAATTCACATGGTGCATGCCCATACGCCCGTCACCTAGCATGTGTGTCACCTCACCACTAAATACATAAAACGTATATTAATGGATTCATACCCTCATCACCAAGTTTAGAAGTGTTACTTACCTCAAAAAAGCCAAATCTAATACCGAGCAAGCCAAACGATGTTCCAAAAATGCCATCCCGCTCGTACCAACCTCCAAACGGCTAGAAACTAGCCAAAAGAAACTCAAGTACATCAAATAATGCCTAAGGAAACAAACCCAATTGATAAATGTCGAATCTTTAATCAAAGCCCTAAAGTCAACAAAATGTCAAACCCGAGCTCGCGCCTCGGAACCCGACAAAACCTATAAAATCCGACAAACTATTTGATTACGAGTCCAACCATACTAGTTTCACTCAAATCCGACTATGAATCGATGTTGAAAACTCAAATATTAAATCTATGAAACTTTAGACAAAACCCCCCAAATTTCTCTTTTGAATTCATCAACCAAATGCCAAAACCGAGAATAGATTCATGAAATAAAATCAAAACCGAGTAGAGAACACTTACCCCAATCCATATGGTGAAAATCACTTCAAACATCATCTCAATCCGAGCTCCATAGCTCCAAATATGTAAAGGTGGCCGAAACCCCTAAAATTAGAGTACTTATAATCACTGGGTGAATCAATGAATCACGATCGCGGAAATACCATCGCGATCGCGAAGAAGAAGAAGCATTGCTCCTGAAAATGCAATACGCGATTGTAGCAACAGACTCGTGAATGCGATACACAAGACTGATAAAACTATGCGCTCGTGGAAGCATCCTAGCGAACTCGAAGAGATAACCAGCATTTCGCGCAACTCAGCCCCAAACACTACGCGAATGCGTAGAAGCAGACACGGATGCGATAAAGACCATCACAACTCTACGCGAACGTGGCCATCATGTCCTGACCGCGATAAAGAAAATGCCCGACTCCAGATTTCCTCTACGCGATCATATAGCAATCTTCGCGATCGTGAAGGACAGTCGAGGCATCAAAAACCAGTAGTAACCAACAATGAAAACATGATAAAAATGGTCCGAAATGAATCTGAAACACGCCCGAGCCCCTCAGGACCCCGTCCGAATATACCAACAAGTCCCATAACCTAACACAGACCTACTCGAGGCCTCACATCACACATAACAACATCGAAACGATGAATCACACCTCAAATCAAACTTAATGAACTTTAGAACTTTCAACTCCCAAAACTCGTGCCAAACCTTATCAAATCCACCCGGGATGAACTCAAAATTTGCACACAAGTCTCAAATGATATAACAAAACTATTTCAATTCTGCGAACCATAATCCGAACCTGATTTCATCAAATTCAACTCCTGATCAAACTTATGAACTTTTCAAACCTTCAAATTTCCATCCTTCACCAATTAGTGTCGAAATCTTCTAAAAATATCCAAATGCAAATCGGAGCATACACCCTAGTCCAAAATCACCATCCGGACCTAACAGAACCATCAGTGCTCCAATCCGAGGTCAAATACTAAAAAGTCAAACTTGGTCAACTCTTCCAACTTAAAGCTTCAATCATGAAATTCATTCTTTTTCAAGTCACTTCCGAATCACCTGAAGCCCAAGACCGACGATTCACACAAGCCATAATTTATGATACAATGCTGCTGAAGACTTCAATTAGATGAACGGAATGCAAATGCTCAAAAGGACCGGGCGGGTCGTTACATTCTCCCCCACTTAAACTTATGTTCGTCTTCGAACGTGCCGAGAGTCATTCCAAAGCCATCAAGCCGCTGTGTAACCTTACCATGCACATACCCGGGGGTGATCCCACGTCACCCTAATCCATATAAGCCTGACGACATAACCTAACTGAAGATCCTTGATTCAACCTTTGCCCATAAACCTTGGAACCCAATTTCCAACATCCGAAATTCCGTACAAGACCCGAATCTCGCACCTACACAATGTATAAGTATTAATAAGTTGTATCAAGACTTAACCATAACCCAAGATGTAATCACATGACATACCACACGACTCGCATAAACCCGGTACCGGTAATAAACCTCATATCAAACATAACATTGTTCAAAATCTTCGTACACTGCCGATGATGAAAGAAACACACAGAGAATCATAACCACTCATCAGATCAACAAGTCATGGAGCCCTCTCACCTAACCAGAAATATAGCCCCAAATTCTAAGCCGATCTCCGATATTACTCTTCTAAACACACTGTAATCAAATTCGATAGCAATCACTTCAGGCCCAAAGACTTCATCTCATCAAATAAAAGCTACTCTATTGACATGCCACACCAATACTACCTAGATCCACAAATCGTGCAAGTCGTGCACCAATACACAACGATTCAAATGCACTCAAAAATAAAAAACATGACTCAAATGAGAGAACTGTCTTGCAAGCTCAACGAGTACCACCACAACACAATGCTAAGAACTCATCATACACCGTAGAACCAAAACACAGGAACCTATCACAAAGGATCATATCTCAACATAACTCTGCTTCAATGCGTGACCCCATCCAAACACTGCTCCACATGAAAAACCTCAAGTCACAATGCTCAAAATCAACAACCATTTGACGTCTAGTACCCAAAGTACATGACCATAACCACGGAGAAGCAAATAACATAATATATCACAGCCAGAAAAAGGCCATAACCAAGGCGCAATCACCCATTCCACACCCCAATCACCATCTCACTCGGATTCCGCTACAAGGCCCAAACAAAGTCGCACCATGTGTGCATATAACCAACAAGTCACAACCCCTCGTAGCATAGAAGAGTAATACATAGAACATATCAGATACAAATGAGATCAATTCTAGCTGAGTGGTACATCCCTCAACAATAGCAGTACAGAGTCATCCAATCCAACTCGGTGTAGAATACACATCCTCATTGTGCTTACCAATGGGCCCCAAATCAACTCTGGTCATCCACAAATAGATAAATAACCCTCCAAAAGTCCCCAATGATCTAACCATGACACATACTATCATCTGGCTAGTTTTGGCCACATTTTCACAGTCCGCAATCAGGAAACGGTAGAGACCGAGAGAACTCAGAGTCTCCAAATTCCTAGAACACATGAATCGCCATAGTTGTCCCAACTGCAGCACTCGAATGTCTAACACATCTCTCATGAACAATCATCCCACGAGAAATATTTCTATAAGCCTTCCGTGCCACATGGCAAAAATTTGAATATTAATAGACAATCAACCAGGCGAGTACCGCAATACCCATGAAGTATCCGTAAGTCAAAACTCAGTGCGCCTTCTGAATGTACACTCTCCTCAAGTAATATCAAGTAGTTAAAACATTCATCGAAACATCAGAAATTGTCCGTGCTGTCTAAGAATTTATTACCTTCCTTCAAAACTAAACTGTAACCTTGCATACTTAAATCTCAAACCCACACAACACACCGCATCTATCATGTCATCATATGAAAAGTATGAGAATCTCACAATCAACTTTGAGTCACAAGCAGAATACATACCCGGTCTACTAGAAACCTTCCATTTGATTTAATCCAGGAAAAAATCACAATACACAATATGCTCCTCACGCGAGTAGGAAATATTCACCTCGAACCATGGTAGAAGCCATCGAGAACACTTTGAAACTCATTTGCACATATCTAAGCCATCAGAACTGAACCTCTCTAACTAGACCAAGCCATGCAGGCTGCCAAATCCAAGAGTATTGCCACAAAACAATCGTAGAGACTTACCACATCATAAGTACCTAGAGAACCGATCATATCCATTCTGGTGTTGATCCAACCAGCTACCAAGCTATCCTATTTTTCCGAGCTACTTACGAATTACCCTCAAGTTGACATTTCTCCTAGCTAGAACACCACGATCCTTACCCAAAGCTCACCACAAAAGATCCTAGCATAAAACCACACTACCCTAAGGCCCATAAGCCATTGTATTCCCTCTTAAGCACGGCCCAAAGTACCACAACCGAGACACCCACTCTGAAGAGACCTTATGTGAACCTAAAATTGTTTCCTTTACCCTCATGATACTGAAATGTAGAATCCATAGTGATACTGAAGTACCACGAGTCCCGACACCATCCTACGCAAATCTTGGATTCTAGCCACATACAAATCCGAATAAATTCTCAATTGCTATATATAAATCTTGAATCCATGAGAACCTTCTCGAGAGTCATCTACTCTGCTCAAATCTCAATTGCACCATCCAAAGGGGCCGAATGACCTTTGCCCCATTAGTACGACAACACCCAATGAAGTAATCCCTCCTTAACACAACCGAACAATTTCCTATTCCATGCGCACTATATCTTCCACAAATAATAACTCAATTAGTCCATGATTCCCATATACCCATAAAGTGTAACATAACCCATATCTAAAAATGCTTTTACTCGAGTCATCCTCGATCTTAACCTCCATAAGTCATATCTGATTCACAAGTATGCCTCAAATCGAAATTAGTACAACATATAACTATGCAATCTAATCGTCGATTGAAGACTCCCCCATTTGGGTCAAAGCCATAGAACAAAACACTCGATAATTCATAATACCCATACCCTATTACTATTATAATTTTGCACCAAAAGTCAACTTAATCATTCATAAGCTCATGTAACACAAACCATCTAATACCTCAAATCATCTGTAAATCTCGCATTCATCCTCGTAACGATCATGTCAACTATGACAACCTATCCAAACTCAAATCGCACAAATATAACCCACAGGTAGAAAAGAAAGCTTCCACACAACATCATAAGGATCACACATCCGTAGATTACCCCTTACGTGATAACCCACCTGCTTAGCCTCAAACTGATATCTCTCTATACCCTTTCACAGCCCCGACTAATACGCAGTCCCTTGGTCTTCCTGAGTCTGAACTCATCAACAAGACATGAAAATCTATTTCGTTCCACAAATAAATAACATAAAAGATTCTGCATTACGATCATAACTCGAGACTTTACAATACATTAAGACAGAAATCAAGCACCCAATAGTCCTTTTTATATCCCAAACAAACTCTTCTCGTCACATTCAAACCATTTGAACACATCCCGCAGTCACATCATACTTCACCATATAGCCATCTAACCACCCACCGAGCCATAAATTCCACTCATAGGGACACTATCGAACATATAAGTCCAAAAGCATATACTCACATAGCGGAAACAACTGAGCCCAAACTGCTGTCTAAACCTGGCCTTAAGTCCTCTAGACTGGCTCATCACCAAAACACTAGAAACACATCTCGCACCTCATCCATGGAATCCACAAGTCGTCGATGTGCAGCTGATACCGAGAACTTACATACACATACGAGTGAGTAGAAGGGAATCAAAGAGTTACGCTTCAATCTGAATCAATGCCGCATGATAAGGAAAGAAAGATGAGAAATTTATCCTAAATGTCCTGTAGCCTCTCGAAGATAGGTATGGACGTCATCATACTGATCCGCAAGACCTTACAAGACATTTGCTCATGACTCGTAGAACCTATGAACCTAGAGCTCTGATACCAACTTGTCAAGATCCAAAATCCAACTAGTCACGATGGCACCTAAACCCAACCCGCTACTTGTCAACAACAACAACCCAGTATAAACCCACTAGTGGGGTCTGGGGAGGGTAGTGTGTACGCAGACTTTACCCCTACCTTGAGGAAGAGAGGTTGTTTCCGATAGACCCTCAACTCCCTCCCTTCAAGAACTCCCCACCTTGCTCTTGGGGTGACTCGAACTCATAACCTCTTGGTTGGAAGTGGAGGGTTCTCACCACTAGAGCAACCCACTCTTGCCCAACCCGCTACTTATCACAACCTAAAATATAACTAGTTATGATGGCACCTACCCCAACCCACTAGGTAAGCCAATTAAGAATAAACCAATTCCAATGAGATTCATTAAGAGATGAAATTATAATAAAACTATGCTTTTATACAAAGAATTCCCAATGATTGGTAGTACAAATCATGAGCTTCTAAGATTTATAGTTTACAAAGCTGGTATGAAATAAATACATCATCTGTTTGAAATATACATGAACAGATTAAAAATTCTAAAGCTACCAAGAACAAGAGACAGATATGACCAGAACGTAGGTACATCTTCAAATCCAACTCCCGCCATACACAACAACATCAACATCCAACATCTGTACGTAAGGTGCAGAAGTGCAGTATGAGTACAACCGATCCCATGTACTCAATAAGTAAAAAACCTAATTTTAGATTGAAAGTAGTGACGAGCTAGGATAAAGGTCGGAGTCCAACATCAATAGCCAACAACAGTTCAGAACAATATAATAAAAGTGGTAAAAGAAATAACTGAGAGATACGATGCTCAGCTTGTTAACAGTTACAGAAAATAGTCATGTTTTTCAGGTATAACAGTAAAATCCAAATCCTTAACCGAAATTACCAAAATATGAGTAAGTTAGAAACCTTTGATTCTTTTGCCAAAAACTTTCGACAATAGATAAGATGATTCAATTTCAGATAGCATGAGGAAAGTACATCTCTATGCCTACATGTCAACGCGTATGTGAAGTCATAAATGTCACAAAACCGTGTAACATGAGGAAATGCATCTCAAGTATGCATGTCAGATTCAATGCGTCTCAGTGATGAACTCATGTACTCACACTCACAGAGTACTCAATATCATAATTTCACACTCCCACTCATCACGCTCAATCACTCATCACACTCAGTCACTCAGCACTGCACAGGGCAGATACAGCTCAAATGCAAACAAATCCTGCGGTGACGTGCAACCCGATCCCATCGTGAATGAATACCAACCGCGCTCATTATAGGTGTACAGACTCCAGATGGGTATATCCAGCCCAAGCGCTATAAAAAGCCAATCATGGCATGAATCAATAATACATGATGTGGCACACAACCCGATCCCATCATGAATCAATAATACCTGCTGCGACGTGCAGCTCGAACCCATCAATATCACTCACAATCCGACTCTCAGGTCTCAACTCGATCATTAATCGTTCTAGTCTTTCGATCTCACAAATCGCATGCCAAGCAACAAAAATAATGATAACAACATGATGTGACAACAATCGATAACAGAGACTGAGATGTGATATGTAAATAAATGAATATGACTGAGTATGTAAATGCAATTTAAGCAAATAACTCAATGACATAAATGACCTCAATGGGTCCCAACAGAATAAGCATATAGCCTAAACATGGTTTCTAGCATGGATCACAACTCAATTACTCTAGCACATAGAAATTCCAGTCATAAAGACACAATTAGGTAACTACACAGTACCACAGAATTAACCGAGCCATAATTCATATGGCGCACGCCCACACGCCCCTCACCTAGCATATGCGTCACCTCAACACCAAACACATAAAATGTATAGTCAGGGATTCATACCCTCAGCATCAAGTTTAAAAGTGTTACTTACCTCGAATAAGCCAAACCAATATCGAGCAAGCCAAACAATGCTCCAAAAATGCAATCCCGCGTGTATAGACCTCCGAAAGGCTCGAAACTAGCCAAAAGCAACTCAAATACATCAAATAAAGCCTAAGGAAACAAAACTAATTGATAAACGTCGAATCTTTAATCAAAAGTCCCAAAGTCAACCAAAACGTCAAATCCGGTCCCGCACCTCAGAACTCAACAAAACTTACAAAATCTGACAACCCATTCGATTACGAGTCCAACCATACTAGTTTCACTCAAATCTGACTTCGAATCAATGTTCAAATCTAGACAATTCGCTCTATGAAACTTTAGACAAAGACCCCCAAATTTCTCTTTTGAATTCATGAACCAAATGCCGAAAACGAGAATCAATTCGGGGTCACAATTCTCATGCCAAACAACCCAAATTTGTTTCGAACTGCTTTTTCCTGTTATCAGCCTTCGTGTCCAATTTTACAACTTGCTTGCTAGTCCAAGCTAATCTCCCCAATAGCTCTGTACCTATTAAATTCATCTACTAGTAGAAAAGAAAGATGTTATAAACCTAAGGAAGGAAGAAATGAAAAGGTTAAGGGTAGAAAAAATACCTTACGAGCAAAATAAATTACATCGTTCATCAGAGTAATAGATAAGTGAGAATCAAGTTTTTTCCTCTCAAGAGGCCCAATCAGAGGCTTCAACCACACTGCATCTTGGTTGGTTTTCTTCAGCAGGCTGACATCTGGGGGACTTTGAATGTAAGTTATTTCACTCTGCCCCCAGTTGAAGGGCCAACTTCATCTCTAGGGGTAGCAGCAGGAGCAGCGAGGCTCATGGAAAGAGTGACAAGAGGTAGCTCTTCAGAAACAAAGCCAAAGTCTTCCTCTTCACCCTCAAATCCTTGAGCGGAGAGTTTTTCCATGGGGACTAAAGGAGAGTCCATAGTGGGATCAACAACTTCTTCTTCTGAAATTACCAGAGGAGCATCTTTATGCTCACCGACAAAATAAACAGGTACAGAATTTGATGGCTAGTTTTAAAGGACGTTGGATTCATCATCCAAAACAGCTTGCCTCCTAACTCGAAGCTTCTTCACCAAGGAACTTTCTTTTTTCTCCTGTTCATCATAGGCGATGGGATTTTTATTCTTCCTCTTCGAAGATGACACATGTAAGATCCGCACCTAAGCAGTGTTGACATTGGGTCCAACTGCATGAGCGGGAGAGGGACGAACTTCGCAGATTCCAAATCTTTATAATAAAAAAAGGAAATGATGTTATATAAACAATGAAGGAAAAAATACGCACGGTAAAATAAAGTAGCATACCGTAGGTTTTGACTTTCCACCCAAATTTTTGGGAGAGAAAATTCTAGATTCTTTACTTCATAGGAACAACAGACAACATTAGTTCTACCCAACCACGGAAGTCGGTTGTTCACCAAAGGCTTCCATTAATACTAAACAATGCACGAGACAGTTAGTATTCTAAGAAGGAAGGGAAAGAGGATATTAGAAAGCAAAATTAAAAGAAAATACTTACGTACAAAATTCTACTTTTTGGAAAAAGGCATAATTTCTTCTCCCACCAACTCACAGATCGGGACAACAACTAACTGAGCATACTAGCCCCGGTCACGATCATCCTCAAGGCCAACCAAGACATGTTTACTCCTAGCTGCGAGTGTAAAAACATCCGCACAAAAGAGTTTCAGAGAATATAAATGAAGGATATATTGAAAAGTGAAAGGGTAGAAACTAAGTGCAACGAATAGCAAAGTTATGCTACTGTCCTCCATATTATCGGGCCTATCTTCCTGAGGCAAACATTGAAGTAGCGACAAAATTCTATATTCACTGGGTATATTGGAGTTTTAAATCCTAGGGTAAAAAGATAGGTGTAGATAAATGAATAACCTTCACGGTAGGTGGTTATACGGTCATAAACAACAGGAGTTATGATTGGGAAATCAGGTTTTCGAAAAACCTCTATGTACAAAAGAAAGAAAACCAGATTTTTATGAGAGAGGAGTAATGGTCTACAAGGTTGAGTGCTGCTATGGAAGTAACCTCATTATTCCACGCTTCATAGTCAGAAACAAAAGAAAACTCTTGGGGAACGAGTTCCGAAACTAGGGGTTCCGATAGAGGTTATTTTTTATCCCTAGTTCTAAAAGAAGATCTAGGAGTGAAGTAGAGTTTTCTTAGAAGAAGAAGTATTTTGACTTGATATAGAACCTAGGCTACGAAGCTTACCACCTCTGCCTCTACTCCTTACCGGAGCCATCGTAGAAGGGAGATCGTCTACAATAATGGTGCGATGAGGATCGGAGGATGATGAGAAGTTTGAAGGCTGGGAAGTCATTGTTAAGGGAAAACAGATGCACGAAGGAAAAGAGAGTTGCTGAGAGGAGTCAGTGAAGAAGGTAAAAAATGAAAGAGAGTAGAAATCATTTTAGAAGGGTGATGATACGACATTTATAATGAAAAACGTCATCATGGACCGTCATCATGGAATTGTCACGTCAAACTGACAAAACCGCAAAAACCTTAAAAAGCCTTTGCAAACTGCAAATCCAATCACGATAAGACATGTGTCTCGAGCATTAAATGAAAAAGGCAACAATACATTCCTGCATACGTCTCTTCACTTCTAATATATATCATAAAGATATTAGGAAAAGGCAATAAGACATTCCTGCTATAAATAAACTCTCCATTTCCCGAATATTCATTTGAGAATATCCAGAAATTAGAGGGACTATTTATATTGGTGGAAAATAAACTCTCTACGTGGATCAATGATATGCTGGCATGTGGCATAGGAATCAAAGCAATAAAGGAGAATGAAGAATGGAGAAGGCATAACACCCACATGATCGTCTACAAAGATATCGTGTCTATTAGCTGAAAAGGAGAACACATGTACAGAGTGTATAACTAAGGATACTAAAAGCCACAAAGATGGAAGGATATTAAAAGCCACAAAGATGGAAGGTTCATTAATAGCCACGAATATGGAAACAAATCAGCATAATCTCTAATTATGCGTGATTGGTTGTTATTACCTTAATCATTATTGTCACGACCCAAAATCCAACCCGTTGTGATGGAACCTAACCCAACCCGCTAGGTAAGCCAAATAACAATAAAATACTATATAGTGATAATGATAAGAGTCAAAATGAATAGCTGAATTTTTATACAATTTTTCAAGGACTGGTAGTAGAAGTCATGAGCCACTAAGACTTAGATTTTTACAAAACTGAACAGAAATAATTACAATATCTGTTTGAAATGTGAATGAATAGAATTCGAATTTAAAACTACCAAGCACAAGTGATAGCCATAACAAGAACGCAAGTACATCTTCAATGTCATCTCCCGTCGTACACAACAACATCAACTCAAAGATCAGCGCAATATTAGTACAACCAACCCCATGTACTCAATAAGTATCCTAAATAACCTCGGCGAGGTAAAAGAAGCAAGAACTATAGATGATACTTACTAACACCTGTGCAGTTCATAATTTCAACAAGTATAGAATAGATATATGATCAAATCAAGAAATCTCAGGTAAAACTACTTTGATACTCACAATTCTTTATTTTAAAATATTCTGCTCAGCCAACAATCCAGCATATAAAGAAGATATGCAAGTAAATCAGGTTAACAGTCGGGGAAATTACAAGTAAAGATGAAATGTCATAACTAAATATTATTCCGTTGGGACACACAACCTGATCCAAATATAGTAACCAGCTCTCCCAAAGCTCACATCAACCAGAAACCCGTCGATTTCACACAATCCGCGTGTACACCATCAAGAGAGAAACATGAGAGGGTAACCCTAGGGAGATGGATCTGTATCCACACGTTGCACGAATAACTTACGTACTGCACGGATAACTCATGTAATAATAATCTTTATATCTGGATCCGCACGGACAACTCACATGCTAATAATACCAATCCTCCTGGCTTAGTCACATGCACGATATCATAATCTTCCTGGCATAGTTACATGCATAACAACACAATCTGCCATGCGTGGTCACAGACACCCAGTCCAAATCATATCACACAGAAGCAAGTATACAATAACACATGTAAATGATGTATAAATATCATATTTCATGCTCATGGACTGGTATATTAACATGCTAAAGTGTAGGCATGTGCAATGTGTGCTATCATAGCTCAAATTGGTAATTTATCACAAAAATAGTAATTACCAAGTTTATTTAGGGAATTAGCCTCTTTGTAACCTCAAGTATGGCTCAAATAGTTCACAACAATGGTACAAATATGAGAAACACTATATCTTTAAGCTTAACATTCAACTCTAGGCATGTCATAGCCTAAGCACTACCCCGAGCATGAATAAATACCTCGGTGCTCGCATATGGGCTCAAACCCCACACATATGCATACCCATATCACGTAGCTATCACAAATAATTCAGGCAACTAGTGCCTCAACCAAGTTTAGATAAGATACTTACCTCAAACAAGTCAAATCCAATACAGAGCAAGCCAAACAATACTCTAGAAATGCCATCCCGCGCGTACCGACCTCGGAACGGCTCGAAACTAGCCAAGCAACTTAACAACGTCAAATAATGCCAAAGGAATAAACTCAATCCATAAAAGTTGAATTTTAAATCAAAGCCGAAAGAATAAACTCAAGCCATAAAAGTTGAATTTTAAATCAAAGCCGAAAGTCAACTAAAAAGTCAAATCTGGTCCCACACCTCGGAACCCGACAAAACTTACAAAATCCGATAACTCATTCAATTACGAGTCCAACCATACTAATTTCATCCAATTCTAACTCCAAATTGATGTTCAAAACTCAATTACTCCATCCGTTCTAATTTATGTGAACCTGTTTGACTGGGTACGGAGTTTAAAAAACATTGAATACTTTTAGAATTTGTGGTCCTGAACAATTCAAAAAAGGCTCGAGAGTATTTGTGTGGTTATAAAAGCTTCTCATTAGGGGTAGAATTGTAAGTCTAAGCAAAATTATTTCCAAATTTAGAAAGGGGTCATTTTTTTTGGAACAGACCAAAAAGGAAATAGGTTCACATAAACTGGAACGGATGTAGTATTCACTTTCGAAAAGTTTTTGATAAAAAAACAAACTCTCAATTCTCCAATCAGAATATGGATTAATTAATGTAATCAAATTAAAATACAAATATTATAGTTATATACTGAAACCCATGAAAAGACGAGAAGAACGCCGCAAAAATCACCTCAATCGGAACTCTAGAACTCAAGATATTCTCAAAATACCAAAAGAACACAGTTGGATATTTTTTATACACAGAGATTTTCGCTTTTGCGACAAAAACTTCGCACGTGCGCATTTTCAGTTGTCATTTCTGCTTTTGTGAACCATTTATCGCACCTACGGTGTTGCAGATGCGGACCCAACTTCGCATCTGCGCACTATCTCTCTTCTCTAACATTACAATGAGCATAACTCCCTCATACGATGTCCAAAATCGACGATTCTTTTTGCTACGACTCCGTAATTATGATACAGATCTAATTCTTCAATAAAAACAGAAATTGGAGCTCATTTCCTTAATATGATGCCATTTATGCTTGAAGAAATAACGTCAAAATATCAAAAACAAGTGCAACACAACCCAAACCTATCTGAAACTCACCCGAGCCCCTCGGAAACCCCTCCGAACATATCAACAAGTCCAACATCATAACACAGACTTACTCGAGGCCTCAAATCACGCATAAAATATCAAAACCATGAATCGCACATCAAATCGAACTTAATGAACTTTTGAACTTTCAACTTCCAAAATGCATGCCAAACCATATTAAATCAACTCGGAATGACCTCAAATTTTGTACACAAGTCCCAAATGACATAACGAAGCTATTCCAATTCCCGGTCAAACTTATGAACATTTCATACCTTCATATTTCCAACTTTTGCCAAATATTGCCGAAACCTTCTAGAAATATTCAACTATAAATTCGGGCATATATCCAAGTCCAAAATCACCATCCGGACCTAACGAAACTATCAAAACTCTGATCCTAGGTCAAATACCCAAAAGTCAAATATGGTCAACTCTTCCAACTTAAAGCTTCAAACACGAAATTCATTCTTCCAATCTAATTCTGAATCACCCGAAATGGAAACCAACGATGCACACAAGTTATAATATATCATACGGAGCTACTCATGCTCTCAAACTACCGAGCAAAGTACAAATACTCAAAACGACCAGTTGGGTTGTTACAGTTATGAATCACCCATGTAACGTATAATCAATGTAATAAATGTTAGTAATGAGCAAGAATTAAATAGGGCGAAACAGTTACAAATTGTATCCTTATATAAATCCCCTTACGATATTTTGAATCCCCATCGAGAAAATGAAAAAGTAACATTATCAATTGTCAATATACTAACTATTTTCTGATATTGGAAGATCTTGTTCTTACCTATTGGAAGGAAGCTTTGACTATCTATAAGATCTCTGTTTCCTTATTCTCTCAATCTTTGTTTTTCTTTATTTTTACTCTTTTATATTACGAAAAATGAAGTAAAATTAATTATTAAAAATCCGAATTATTATTTTATTTGCTTTGACCTTAAAAACTATTTTGTTGGTTAAACATCAGCCACCATAACCCCTCTCTGCCACCCCACCCCCCAAACTAAAGAAAAGATGAAAAAAGATAAAAATATAGCAAAGTGACCAACTCTTGTTTGTTTATTCTTGAAGTAAATTAGTATTCATAATATTGCATAAGAAAAAGGTCAAAACTATCATTGTACTATTTGATATAGAACAATTATACCCTCCGTTAAAAGTTGGTATCAAAAGTACCCCTGCCATGACCAATTTGGCTCACTTATATTCTTTTCGACTAATAGACTTAATTTTTGTATTTTTAATTTTTGAAACATTTTTGCCCTAATAAAAATGTCATATGTTCCAATAACATATCACCTCTCTTTTTTAACAGAAACCCCCCCCCCCCATTGTTACACCCGACCCCTAGCCCTCTATTTAATTATTACTTTATTTGTCTTCTTCTTCCTCACATAGTTCAACATCTTTGAGCCACACTATTTTAGTTCTCATTCATTTTCTTTTCTTTCCTTTTCTCTGTTTTCAAACTCCATCAATGGCAAAACAATTGGGAATTTTCTTTGGAATCTTTTGTTCCAGTCCGACCTCAACCTTCAAATTGGTGAAACTCGCTGTTTAGAAGTATAGCAGTATTTTCAATAATTTCTACTGAGGATTGATGATATTGATTGACTGTAAAGTATGGTGGTTGATGTTTTGGAGGTGAGAGAGCTCTTGGGTGGCAGAACAATTAGAAAGGGTGGCAGTGGAGAGGCGATATTAGAGGAGATAGGTTGGTATTCCGACAATAGTGAGGGGTGAAGAAGATAAAGCAATGTCTATGGCTAAAGTTGGAGAAGTTGAAGTCATAAAGAAGAGAATAAGAATCTAGAGAGAGAGAGAGAGAGAGAGAGAGAGAGAGAGAGAGAGAGTTGAAGGAGAAGTGAGCAATGGTGATTTAGGATTAAAGGAAACGTTTTAGCTAAATATTACTTAAGGAGAGAGGAACAGTAGAGAAAAGGGTGATAGAGCAATGGTGCTATAGTGGTTAAGGGGTAGTGTTGATGGAGTTTGCTACTGATTGAGGTTGGATTGAAATGAAAAAGAAAGAGTAAGAAAATGAAAAAAAGAGAAAAACAATAAATAAATAAAAAAGTAAAACAAAAGTGAGGGAGGGGAGGGGACTTTAGTAAAGAAGGGGGATATTAATTTGGACAAGTCTATTTTTATTAGGGTAAAAAAATAATTTGAATTTAAAATATCTATAAATAATAAGTCTGTTAGTCGAATACGGTATAAGCGAGTCAAATTGGTCACGACATAGGTAGTTTTGATATCTACTTTTAATGGAAAGTATAATTATTCTATATCGAATAGTACAAGAAAAATTTTGATTCTTTTCCGTATTGCATAAGGTCATACTGATAATCTTATTAGTCGTTATCCCTTATTCTTCCTACTTGTTGTCAACTAATCATTGTATATCGATTATATTCTTATTATTTTTGTAAATGAAAAAACCACTAACAATATTATTCATTTTAGGCCTTGTAACGACCAGACCGGTCGTTTTGAGTGTACTAGCCCCGATCCCCTATTTACTATTTTTTCCGTATTTGTTACTGCTTATTTGACTTGTCGGGAGGTCTTCTTTTTGGTTTCAGAGTGTTTTGGGACACTTAGTTCCTAAAACAGAAGCTTAAGTCTTAGGATTTTTATCGTAGTCGAAACTATGTGAAGACGACTCCGGAATGGAGTTCTGTCGGTTCCGTTAGCTCCGTTTGGTAACTTTGGACTTATGAGCGTGTTCAGACTATGAATTTGAGGTCTGTAGCTAATTTAGGCTTGAAATGGCGAAAGTCGAACTTTTGGGAAGTTTGACCGGGGGCTTGACTTTTGAATATCGGAGTCAGATTCCGATTTCGGAAGTTGGAGTAGGTCCGTAATGTTGGATATAATTTGTGTGCAAAATGTGAGGTCAATCATGCGTGGTTTGGTATGATTCAGCATCATTTGTAGAATTTAAAATTTTCAAAATTCATTAAGTTTGGATTGGAGGGAGATTCGTGTTTTTGTTATTGTTTGGCGTATTTTGAGGGCTCGACTAAGTACGTATTGTGTTTTAGGACTTGTTGGTATATTTGGTTGAGGTCCCGGAAACCTTGGGGATATTTCGAATGCTTAACGGTTTGAATTTCGACTTAGGCTAATGGATGAAGGTTTATGTAATCTGGTTGCACCTGTGGTGGGGAGACCGCAGGTGCATACTCGCAAGTGCGGGAGAAGGAGTGCAGAAGCGGGAGTTGAGGAGATATCCAGGGGTCGTAGGTGTGAGGACATTTCCGCATCTGCGAGCCCGCAGATGCACTCGAAGCTCCGCAAATGCAGAGAGTGAGATGGAGGGGAAGGTTGCAGAAGCGAACCTTTGTGAAAAGGCGCACACACACAGGTGCGGCCCCTTTATCGCAGATACGGATCCAGCCCTTTAAGTTATTTCCGCACCTGCAAGGGTAATTCCGAAGGGGCGGCATCGCAGGTGCGACAGTGGGTTCGGAGATGCGGAAGCACTGGGCAGAAAATTGGATTTTAAGGGTTTGATTTGCATTTCGATTTTGGGACTTTGAGAGCTCGGTGTGAGGCAATTGTTCGAGGTTTCTTCAAGAAGGTTGTTGGGGGTAAGCGATTCTAACTCGGATTGGACTATATTTCATGAATCTATTGTTATTTTCATCATCTAATTAAGGATTTGAGTTGTAAATTTGGGGAACAATAGTAGAAACTTCATAGGCTAAACTTTCGAGTTTTGGAAGGTGATTTCAAGTTGGATTCGAGAAATTCTTGTATGGTTGGGCTCGTGAGTAGATGTGTGTTCATATTTTTTGAATTTTATCGGATTTCGAGACGTGGGCACGGGGCCGACTTTTGACCAATTTCGGATTTTGGCTTGTAATTTTGTATTTTACTTGTGGAATTGATTCATATAGCCTATATTAATTATCTCGTACTGCTTGTGGCTAGATTTGGGGCATTTTGAGACGGATTCGAGGGGCAAAGGCATTGTGGAATAGGATTTTGCGCGGTTTGAGGTAAGTAATAATTTTAAATCTGGTCCTGAAGGTATGAAACCCTAGACTATTAGATTATGTAAGTATTTTGGAGGTGACGCACATGCTAGGTGACGGGCGTGTGGGAGGGCACCGTAGAAATAAGGACTTGGCCCATTCCGTGAAACTGTAAAGTTGAATAACTTGTTGCTAGCTATATGCTCTCCTTGTGTTATAGAAATTTAACTGCAAATCATGTTAGAAATCATGCTTAGTCTATATGATGGTGCTGTTAGGACCTGTAGAGGTCGCGTACATGTTGAATTACTTCATAATTGTTGTCTTGTACTGAGTCATGGTTTTACTTGCGTATCATATCTCAGCCGCTTCTTGATTTTGTTGATATACTATGTTATCATTGTTTGGACTGATCTTTGTGATTTTCGAGAGCCCGAGAGACTAGAGAGGTTGATGACTAAGTAAGGCTGAGGGCCTGTCTGTGAGGTATTGATACTATGGCACGTGAGTTGTCCGTGCGGTTCCACATATTGATATTATAGCACGTGAGTTTTCCGTGCAGCATGTGAGTTATCCGTGCGGATATAGCACTTTGGCTGAAAGCAGCCCCTCCGGAGTCTGCACACCCCCGGTGAGCGTAGGTACCTATTGAGTGTGAGTACTGAGGGCTGAGAGCCGAGTGATTGAGCTATTGTGACGAGTTGAGAGTCTGTTGCCCTGAAAGGCTGTACTTATTTTCCATTTGTTGATGCACTCAGTTGCTATCTATCATTGTTGTGAAATGTCTAAAAGATTCTATATCCAGATTACCTGCATTATAACTTTATAAATTGATTTGACTTGAACTACCGGATTTGAAAGCATGTCTATTTTTTGCTAGAATTATTGAAAATGAACAATATTTGTATAGCTCGTCACTACCTTCTCAAGTTTTTATTTATTTCTGTTACTTGCTGAGTTGGTTGTACTCATTCTACACCATACACTTTATGTGCAGATCCAGGTGTATTTGATCACGGAGGTCGTTGAGTTTCATGCGCGATCGAGTACCGGAGACTACAAGGTAGCTGCCGATGTCCGCATACCTTGTCTCTCCTTCTATTTTTTCTTTCTTTTTCAGTAATAATACCGAGACACTGTTTGTATTAGACTAGATATCTAGATGCTCATGATTCAGTGACACCCTGATGTCGGGCTATTTTTCCGCACTTATGTTTTATTTGTGTTTTACCCATGTTTTTATGAAAAACTCCGGTTATTTAACTTAAATGTCTTAATTCATTTCTGTTAAATTTTAAAAGTGTTTTGGAAAGGTCGGCTTGTCTAGTATCACGATAGGCACCATCACGACGGGTTAGGTTTTGGGTCGTAACAAGTTGGTATTAGAGCCTAGGTTGCATAGGTCTCATGAGTCATGAGCAGGTTTAGTAGAGTCTTACGGATCGGTACAGAGATGTCTGTACTTATCTTTGAGAGGCTGCCGAACCCTTAGGAAACTTCACATTCTTGAATTCTTTTCATGTGAATCTTTTGATTCTGGTAACAAAATTTTTGTTGTGCAACTTCTCTCACATATGGTGAGGATGCGTACTATGGGGCAGGATGGACATCCACCAATACCACCAGTTAGGGCCGCGAGAGGCCGAGGTCGCGGTAAAGGTCGTGGTAGGGGCAGAGGTGCAGCTCGCACCGCAGATAGGATAGCACCTGCAGATCCACCAGTTGTCGCAGTTCAGGAGCAGACTCTAGTTGTGGATGAACCGGTGGGACCAGCTCATGCACCACATGTGCCCATGGTGATTCCAGGCCTTTAGTAGGCCTTAGCTCAGATTCTGACTTCAGGTACTAGTATTGCTCAGGCAGCCTCTATTCCGGACGCAGCAGCCACTTCTCAGGCTGGGGGAGGTGCTCAGACTTCCGCCGCCCGCACACCAGAGCAGGTGGTACAGGGATTCTAGACACCGGGGGCACCACCAGCCCAGCCGGTCGCAGCTACTCATGACTATGTGGTACCTGTCATGCCTGATGATGAGCAACGCCGATTGGAGAAGTTTGGGAGACTCCAACCTCCATATTTCAGTGGTACCGAGGGAGAGGATACACAGGGCTTCTTGGACAGGTGTCAGAGGGTACTCTACACAACAGGTATTCTGGAGACCAGTGGGGTCTCATTCACTACCTTTCAGTTCTTTGGGGCTGCCTTCAGTTGGTGGGAGGCTTACGAGAGGCGTAGGCCGGTCGGCACAACACCCTTTACATGGCAGCAGTTCTCCGGTCTATTCCTAGAGAAGTTTATGCATCAGTCTCGTAGGGAGCAGCTGCGCAGGCAGTTTGAGCAGCTTTGTCAGGGTGATATGTCTGTGATGCAGTATGAGATGCAATTCTTAGAGTTGGCCCATCATGCTATCTGGTTGGTTCCCACAGACAGGGAGAGGATCAGGAGGTTCATAGACGGCCTCACTTTTCAGCGGACATGGTGGATTTAGCGATGTCCCTTCTGGGGGCATACCACCACAGTAGGGGTCGTCTTTTCAGACATGCTCAGACTGCTCGCCCAGTCCACTGTGGTTCATCATCTGGCCACGGGTCACACAGTCATCAGCAGGGCCAGTCATCATTCAGTGCACTATCAGCACAGAGTTCTCACCATGCCTCGTCAGCTTAGGTTTCCACGGGTAGTTACTCAGGGCACGAGGAGTAGCAGTTCCGTCAGAGGAGGGGTTGTTTTGAGTGCGGAGATTTTGGTCACATCAAGAGAGATTGCCCTAGGTTGTTGAGTGGGACCCCACATCAGAGTACTCGGCTGATGGCACCAGCACTAGCAGCTCCACTACCCGTCCATCCAACTCGAGGTGGGGCTCAGTCAGATAGGGGTTGCCCGAGAGGGGGAGGAAGATCAGGGGTGGCCATGCCCATTTCTATGCTCTCCCTACCATACCAGATGCCATTGCTTCAGATGCTGTGTTTACAGATATTGTCTCAGCTTTCCATAAAGATGCCTCTGTATTATTTGACCCCGGTTCCACTTATTCGTATGTATAATCGTATTTCGCTCATTTTCTGGATATGCCCCGTGAGTCTCTAGTTTTATCTATTCATGTATCCACTCCAGTGGGTGATACTATCATTGTGGACCGTGTATATCGGTCATGTGAGATGACTATTGGGAGTTTAGAGACCATAGTAGATCTCTTGTTGCTTAGTATGGTTGATTTTGATATGATTTTGGGTGTGGATTGGCTATATCCATGTCATGTTGTTCTAGATTATCTCACTAAGACCATGGCATTGGCGATGTCGGGATTGCCGAGGGTTGGGTGGAGCGGCTCCACAGACTATATTCTCAGTAGAGTGATTTCATACTTGAAAGCTCAACGGGTGGTTGAGAAAGGTTGTCTATCTTATCTTGCCTTTGTGAGGGATGTTAGTGCAGAGGCCCCTAATATTGATTCTGTTCTGGTGGTGCGAGATTTCCCGGATGTGTTTCCTGCAGACCTATCGGGCATGCCGCCCGACAGGAATATTGATTTCGGTATTGATTTGGTGTCGGGCACTCAGCCCATTTCTATTCCACCATACCATATGGCACCGACTGAGTTGAAGGAGCATCTTGAGGAACTCCTTAATAAGGGGTTTATTCGACCTAGCATGTCACCTTGGGGTGCACCAGTTCTATTTGTGAAGAAGAAGGATGGTACTATAAGAATGTGCATTGATTACAGACAGTTGAACAAGGTCACAATCAAGAACAAGTATCCTTTGCCGCGTATTGATGATTTTATTTACAACTTTCAGGGAACGAAGGCTTTCTTCAAGATTGAGTTGAGGTCAGAGTTTCACCAACTGAAGATTCGAGACTCAGATATTCATAAGACAGCTTTCAAGACCCGATATGGCCATTAGGAGTTCCTTGTGATGTCTTTTGGGTTGACCAATTCCCCAACAACGTTCATGCATCTGATGAACAATATGTTTCAGCCTTATTTGTACTCGTTCGTTATTGTATTCATTGATGAAATCCTGGTGTACTCTCGTATCCAGGAGGATCATGCTCAACATCTGAGGATTGTGTTACAACGATTGAGGGAGGAGAGATTTTATGCAAAGTTCTCCAAGTGTGAGTTTTGGCTCAGTTCAGTGGCGTTCTTGGGACACGTAGTGTCTAGTGAGGGTATTTAGGTAGACCTGAAGAAGATAGAGGCGGTGCAGAGTTGGCCCAGACCGTCATCAGCCATGGAGATTATGAGCTTTCTTGGTTTGGCAGGCTATTACCATCGTTTTGTGGAGGGTTTCTCATCTGTTGCATCTCCCTTGACCAAATTGACCCAAAAGGGTGCTCCTTTAAGGTGGTCGGATGAGTGCAAGGAGAGCTTCCAGAAGCTCAAGACTGCTTTGACCACGACTCCAGTTCTAGTTCTGCCATCAGCTTCTGGTTCCTACACAGTGTATTATGATGCCTCGCAGATCGGTATTGGGTGTTCTGATGTAGGAAGGTAGAGTGATTGCTTATGCTTCGCGTCAATTGCAGCCTCGTGAGAAGAACTATCATGTCCACGACCTTGAGTTAGCAGCTATTGTTCACGCCTTGAAGATTTGGCGGCACTATTTGTACGTGGTTTATTGTGAGCTTTACATTGATCATCGGAGTTTACAACATCTATTCAAGTAGAAGGATCTTAACTTGCATCAGCGGAGGTGATTGGAGCTTCTTAAGGACTATGATATCACCATTTTGTACCATATCGGGAAGGCCAACGTGGTGGCCGATGCCTTGAGTTGTCCGGCGGAGAGTTTGGGGAGCTTAGCATATCTTCCAGCAGCAGAGAGGCCATTGGCATTGGATGTTCAAGCCTTGGCCAGCCAGTTTGTTAGATTGGATGTTTCTGAGCCGAGTAGATTGTTGTCTTGTGTGGTCTCTCGATTTTCTCTTTATGATTGTATCAGGGAGCGTCAGTGTGATGACCCCCATCTGATTGTCCTTAAGGACACGGTCCAGCATGGTGATGCTAATAAGGTCACTATTGGGGATGATGGTGCACTGAGGATGCAGGGCAGGCTATATGTGCCCAATGTAGATGGTTTGCGTGAGTTGATTCTCCATGAGGCTCATAGTTCATGGTATTCTATTCATCTGGGTGCCGCGAAGATGTATTAGGACTTGAGGTAGCATTACTGGTGGAGGAGGATGAAGAAGGACATAGTGGAGTATGTAGCTCGGTGCCTAAATTGCCAGCAAGTGAAGTGTGAGCATCAGCGACCAGGTGGGTTGCTCCAGAAGTTAGAGATTCTGGAGTGGAATTGGAAGAGGATCACTATGGATTTCGTTGTTAGGCTTCCACGGACTCAGCGAAAGTTTGATACAGTTTGGGTGATTGTGGACTGGCTGACCGTTATGCTCAACTTTTCACCACTTCAGGTATGTCTCTATGCTCGTTCGAGAACGAACGATTGTTTTAAGAGGGGGAGGATGTAACGACCCGGCCGGTCATTTTGAGTGTATTAGCCCCGATCCCCAATTTACTATTTTTCCCGTATCTGTCTCTGCTTATTTGACTTGTCGGGAGGTCTTGTTTTTGGTTTCAGAATATTTTCGGATACTTAGTCCATAAAACGGAAGCTTAAGTCTTAGGATTTTGATCATAGTCGAAACTATGTGAAGACGACTCCAGAATGGAGTTATGTCAGTATTGTTAGCTCCGTTGGGTGATTTTGGACTTAGGAGCGTATCCGGACAGTGAATTTGAGGTCTATAGCTAATTTAGGCTTCAAATGGCGAAAGTCGAATTTTTGGGATGTTTGACCGAGGAGTTGACGTTTTGATATCGGGGTCGCATTCTGATTCCGGATATTTGAGTAAGTCCGTAATGTTGGATATGACTTGTGTGCAAAATTTGAGGTCAGCCGAACAAGGTTTGGTATGATTCGGCATCGTTTGTAGTATTTGACAATTTCAAAGTTCATTAAGTTTGGATTGGAGGGCGATTCGTGTTTTTGTTGTTGTTCGACGTGTTTTGAGGGCTCGACTAAGTTTGTATGGTGTTTTAGGACTTGCTGGTATATTTAGTTAAGGTCCCGGGGACCACGGAGGTGTTTCAGATGCTTAACGGTTTGAATGTTGACTTAGGCTAGTGGCTGAAGGTTTCTGTAATCTGGTGGTTTCACACCTGCGGTGGGGAAACCGCAGGTACGTACTCGCATGTGCAGGCGAAGGAGCACAGAAGCGAGAGTTTAGGAGATGGCCAGGGGTCATAGGTGAGAGGATATTTCCGCATCTGCGAGCCCGCAGATGTGCTCAAAGCTCTACATATGCGGAGAGTGAGATGGAGGGGAAGGTCGCAAAAGCGAAACTTTGTCCACAGGCGCGCACACGAAGGTGCGGTGCCTTCATCGCAGATACAGACCCAAACCCTTAAGTCATTTCCGCACATGCGGGGGTAATTCCGTAGGTGCGGCATCGCAGGTGCGATAGTGGGTCCGCAGATGCGGAAGAACTGCGCAGAAAATGGGATTTCGAGGGTTTGATTTCCATTTCGATTTTGGGACTTTGAGAGCTCGGTGTGAGGTGATATTTCGAGTTTCCTTCAAGAAGGTTGTTGGGGTAAGTGATTCTAACTCGGATTGGACTATATTTAATGAATCTATTGCTATTTTCATCATCTAATTAAGGATTTGAGTTGTAAATTTGGGGGAAAATGGTAGAAACTTCATAGGCTATAATTTTGAGTTTTGGAAGGTGATATGAGGTTGGATTCGAGAAATGCTTGTATGGTTGGACTCGTGAGTGGATGGGTGTTTGTATTTTGTGACTTTTGTTGGATTTTGATACGTGGGCCCGGGGTCAGCTTTTGACCAATTTCGGATTTTGGCTTGTAATTTCATTTTTTTTCTTGTGGAATTGATTCATTTAGCCTATATTAATTATCTCGTACGTGACTGGCGAGTGGGAGGGCACCGTAGGAATTGGGACTTGGTCCATTCCGTGAAACTGTAAAGTTGAATAACTTATCGGTAGCTATATGTTCTCCCTATGTTATAGGAATTTAACTGCAAATCATGTTAGAAATCATGCTTAGGCTATGTGATGGTACTGTTTGGACCCGCATAGGTCGCGTACTTGTTGAATTACTTGCTAATTGTTGTCTTACACTCAGTCATGATTTTACTTGCGTATCATATCTCAGGCTCTTCTTTATTTTGTTGATACACTATATTATCTTTGTTTGGGCCGATCTTTGTGATTTCCGAGAGCCCGAGAGACTAGAGAGGTTGATTGTTGAGTAAGGCTGAGGGCCTGTCTGTGAGGTATTGATACTATGGCACATGTGTTGTCCGTGCAGCACGTGAGTTGTTCGTGCGGTTTCACATATTGATATTACAGCATGTGATTTGTCTATGCAGCATGTGAGTTGTCTTTGAGGATATAGCGCTTGGGCTAAAAGGAGCCCCTCCAGAGTCTGCACACCCCCAATGAGCGCAAGTACCTATTGAGTGTGAGTACTGAGGGCTGAGAGCCGAGTGATTGAGCTGTTGTGACGAGTTGAGAGTCTGTTGCCCTGAGAGGCTGTACTTGTTTTCCATTTGATGATGCACTTAGTTGCTATATGTCATTGTTGTGAAATTTTTGAAAGATTCTATATCCGGATTACCTGCAATGTAACTGTATAAATTATTTTAACTTAAACTTCCGGATTTGAAAGCATGTCTATTCTTTGCAGGAATTATTGAAAATGAACGGTATTTGTATAGCTCATCACCACCTTCTCAGTTCTTTATTTAATTATGTTACTTGTTGAGTTGGTTGTACTCATGCTACACCCAGCACTTCATGTGCAGATCTAGGTATGTTTGATCACTTAGGTTGTTGAGTTCATGCGCGATCGAGTACCGGAGACTACGAGGTAGCTGCTGACGTCGGCAAACCTTGTCTCTCCTTCTATATTTTCTTTCTTTTTTAGTATTGATACTCAGACACTGTTTATATTAAACTGGATATCTAGATGCTCATGATTCAGTGACACCCCGATGTTGGGCTATGTTTTCGCACTTATGTTTTATTTGAGTTTTACCCCCATTTTTATGAAAGACTCTGGTTATTTTAAATGTCTTAATTCATTTCTGTTAAATTTTAAAAGTATTTTGGAAAGGTCGGCTTGTCTAGTATCACAATAGGCGCCATCACGATAGGTTAGATTTTTGGTCGTAACAGGCTTGGGCCAATACATTCTTAAAATGCTTCACTAAAGTATAAGTTAAGTTTCCTCAAAGCCCATCATTTCTTTTATGTTTAATGATGTAAAATTTACATCAAATCTTTTATCTTTTATCTTTTATGTTACATATATGTCCTTTAAGGACATTTGCCACCCATCATCCAACACCATAGCAAACATCTCGAAAACCTTATATATATATATATATATGGATTGACTTTTAAAAAGTAATTTAAAAGCTAAAAGTCAAAAGTCATAAATTAATAATACCCAACTTTTGGCTTTTGGCTTATTTTTGTTCTTTTCATGCCTAAAAGTAAATGTTTTTAGTATTTGTTTTGTCATTGTCAAACACCAAAAAATTAAAAAAGTGCTTAAAAGCCAAAAGCACTTAAAATAAGTCAATCCAAACACCCTATTAATCTCGGACAACATCTTTCCCATCTTCTATGGAAATTGTAATTTGAGTTTATTGTACAGTTTAGTGAATTCATAGTAGGATTTAAATTCCATTGAGCATGTCGAGACGTTTCGTTGAGAGCTTTAATTTGGCCAAGCTTCTGGAAGGCCAAAAATACTTTTTTTGGTCAAACAAATACTTCCTGAAAAATTGAAGATGTTTGGCCAAAATAAAAAGTTATTTAAGAAGCATTAGAAGCATTTGTTTTTTACTTTTGGGGAGAATCTATAAATTATAGCTTCTTCCAAGAAGCAAAAATTAATTTATTCAATACAAAAATATCCTTACAATAAATTTATATTTTTCAAATTATCTCTCATTAATTTTACCCTTTCTTTTCCTTTTCCTGTTTTTTTCTACCTTACCTTTCTTTTCTTTTTTATTTCCATCATATTTTTATTTTCTTTATCCTATTCCTCTTTGGAATAGTCTTTCTACTATAAATATAATTCTTCTTTTATATAATGATTTACAGGAGTAGTTTTTAAATTTATATTGAATGGTGTATTTTGACATATTTAAATCATCATGTAAATAATAAGTAATATCAGGATATATTTAAATGCTGGTGATTTGGTGTTTGCGAAAGCAAAGGAGATAGGAGAGACAACTAACATAGTGGAAGAAGCGAACGCAATTGTTGAGGGGTTGGCATAATGTGTGAAAATATAGCTACATCCACTGATTATGGAGACTGATTCCTTAGTGATGAGGAATATAATTTATGGTGAATGGGCAACGCCTTGGTGTATAGGTGCTGAAGTAAGGAAGATCAAGCATACAAAGAACAACTACAATGTTGTCTTTCAGCATGTACTAAGGGAAGGAAATAGTGTTGCTGATGTTTTTGCTAACCTAGCTTTCACTTTTGCAGGTACGCACATATTTCAGTCGTTTAATGAATTTCCAATTGCAGGAAAAAAAACTAATCAACATGGACAAATCATAAATTCCTAACCTTCGGATTAGGATTGTAAAGAGAAGAGAACCCGATTAATAAGATCAACATATAAAACCTTGCCTTGTTTCTTAATATTATGTTGTCTCAATAGCACATGCAAGATTTTAAAGAAAAGTAGGGTAGTAAAACTCCACCAACTAGCCTTCTTAAACATGCAGTTGCTCTCATTTGTACGGTGTACATATTTGTTTGGCTATAGTTATAAATCTCACTCTACTGGGCTTACATACTCCAGGCTAGAAGGGTGTAGATGCTTGACTAGTGTTGACTGTAATATGGCAACAAGCAATAGTCAATGTCCTCATACAACTAAGGCAATAGCATGGACTAAGTGTTTTTGCACATCTCCAGGATTTACACACCACTTGTAAATGCTTGGCTGCAGATACCAAAGACCTGCACTGCCTCCGCACAGACATATTTGTTTGGTTATAGCTGTTGTCTCTCTCACTCTGCTGGGCTTACATACACCAGGCTTGAAGACTATAAATGTTTGAGTGGTGTTGACTGTAATATCCAACAAGCTATAGTGAATGTCCTCAGAAAACTAAGGCAATAGCATGGTCAAATTATTTCTGCATATCTCTAGGGATCTACACATTCTGTTGTGAACATTTGTAAATGCTTGACTGCAGCACCAATACTGCTCTCAACAATATGTTGGCATAGCCATTTGCCAAGTTATATAATAATTGTGGAATCTGTAGGTCAAATACATGTCAATTGAAGGGTGTAGATGATTGATTGGTTATGGCCAAAACCTCTTCAGTATCACGAGAAAACACAACAGTCTGGGAGCACAAACACATTTTATAACCCTGTTTGCTACATTTTGCAGGTGTTAGTAACAAGATCAGAAAATTGAGGCAAAGACTAGTTTCATACAGATACCAAAGGATGCTCAACCTGCACTGCTTCTGCACAAACATATTTGCTTGGTTATAGCTGTTGTCTCTCTCACTCTACATGGCTTACATATACCAGGCTTGAAGGGTGTAGATGACTGAGTAGTGATGACCGTAATATGTCTGGCTGCAGCACTAGTACTGCTCTCAAAATATATAACAGGCTCAGACAATTGAGGCAATAGTATAAAAGAATGCTCAACCTGCACTGCTTCTGCACAGAAGACAATCACAGAAATGATTGGTCTTCAGCAGAACCAGTACTGTTGTTTAATGTCTGGTGTTAATAACAGGATCAGAAAACTGAGGCAAAGACTAGTTTCATACAGATACCAAAGGATGCTCAACATGCACTGCTTCTGCAGAGACATATTTGTTTGGTTATAGTTGTTGCCTCTCTCACTCTACTAGGCTTACATACACCATGCTTGAAGGGTGTAGATGCTTAAGTAGTATTGATTGTAATATTCCTGGCTGCAGCACCAGTACTGCTCTAAATAAATGTTGGCATAATCAGGTGTTAATAACAGGCTCAGAAAACTGAGGCAATAGTATATACTAGTTTCATACATATACCAAAGAATGCTCAACCTGCACTGCTTTTGCACAGAAGACAATCACGGAAATAATTGGTCTTCAGCAGAACCAGTACTGTTGTTCGATGTCTGGTTTGTTATTAACTTATAGTTGGAGTTGCCACTATTTATTGTTATGTGGGAATGACTTGAAGATAACCAACAAGAGACTCACAAGCCAGCACCAACAACAACCCTTCCTCATCACTCACCACCCAGTCATCCTCAAAGTTCTCGGCACACACAGGAACCTGGGAGCACAACATTACATCCTAACTTGGTTGCTTCATTTTGCAAGTTTCATAGACAGGATAAGATTGCTTTGGCAAGTATAAAGAGGGGTGTTGACATCACAAATACTCAGTAGAACATCAGTCAAGCCTTACTGTTTCTACACAACATATGTTTGCTGCTCCTCTGAAGATTCTTACTACCTACTTGAGCTAGTATCAACTCCCAGAGGTGTTAGCATATTGCAATGCCCATTATGGGGGTTTTTCAGCACATTACAAGAACCAAATATCAGCAGTACAGATGACAGCACAATCATTCTATACAGATCAAGTTCAATCAGCGTGAAGTGGTCAGCAATCTGTTGTACGTACTCAGAAATAACACATATATCAGTACACATCAGGATTAGAAAAATGGAAGCTATCCTGCTATACATCACAAGCAGCTTAGCTTGGACATCAATCAGATGTACCTACACAGACAGTTATCACATGGCCTGAGCTTGACTACTGTATAATGTTTGTGTGGTGTTAGACTATTTCTTAATGTTATTAGAATGTTATCATGCTCATTCTGGAGGTAGTTTAATAACATACAGAACCATGGAGTCAAGTAGGCATCCCATAGATACGACTTATACTAAATGTGATTGCATTTATACATAGTATATGGCTGCACATATGATCAGCTTCTTTGTGTATGAATTGTTGGTACTAGTATATCAATCTGAGGAAATCTACTCACATGAAATACAAGGAAAATTGTTGCTTACATCTATTTTTGGTATTGACAGTATATAGTCATATCATTATCCAGTGGTATTAGTGTGCATGAATGCTCAATCTGGAGATGCGAAGACATTATATTGTCCTCATGTATCAAGAAGAAAGCTCTGTCTCTATTATGCTTTCATCTCAAATTCATGCTCAATGTATCAACAATGATGCTGGAATTTCCAGCCCCAAGATCACAATGTAAAAAATGCTCTGCTTTACAACTACTGGATTTAAACATACCTACTCCTTGGATTGCAACAAATGGTGCCTGGTGAGAGGCATCGATTCCGTTGCCCTAAGGTGAAGAAGAGCCGAGTGTTCCGGGTGCTACGGTCGTGTGGGAAATAAAGTTTGTGAGTGAAAGTGCATGGAACAATTGGAAGCTTATAAAGACTAAGCAAATCAATCCAATACTGTTTGAAAGACCGTTGAATTTTGGGGCTACCGAGCTTTGTAGGTGCTACAACAAATTGTTGGCAACTGGTGTGTGCATTCATAGTCGTCGGCAGCATTTGGATGTCTCAAATTACTAGCCTTGTATTTTTTATCTTTCATTACGCTACTGCTATATTGTATTTGGTAGCAATAGCCATTGCAGCTCTTTTGTGTATTGTTTGTTTGTAGGTTACTTAAACATTTTGTAAGTTTTACCCAGTTTGGGATTTATTATATATAATTGCTACTAGGGGAATAACCTAGTAGTATATTTGCTTAAAAGAAATATCAGATACTAAATATTACTTCTTTGGAATAACTATATTTTTATTGATTAAAATATTTATTTATATTTTTTCTTTATATTTTATATTTTAATTAAATTCCTTTATAATAAATATTTAATTCCATTTTTTAAATAATACTAATTGCAAATTGGATTCTACTGTCTTTTTTTCGTATTTTGATACTCAATAATAATTTTTGAAAGATTGTCCAAACACAATTTTGGTTGCAAACTACTCAAATGAAATGGCCAAACACAAACTTTCACTTTATAAAAGTATTTTTTTCGAAAAATACCTTTGATCTAAAGTACTTTTTAAAATAAACAGTTTTTGAGGCTTCTACCAAACGGGCTCTAAGTATGTACTTTTATCCAAATTTAAAGCTTATCAGTTGAATTGATATGATCGATTATAGGTATGGATATGTGGAGCATGGAAATTTATAAAAGATTATGAGGCCGAGTTATACCTTTTATATAAGGGGAAATAAATCATGTCAAAATTTTTATTAACACCATTATAAGGGTTGGTCATGGGTTGGTGATGACCATTTTTTAGTTGTGACAAAATTTCAGAAAAAATTTAAATAATTACTCGTATTATAAACGGCAAACAAAGTCCAAAATAATTACTACTATTCAATTATAACAACAATATGATAACAAGATAGTTGGAATTAGTAATGCAATGATTAGTTATGCCGAGACAAGTTATGTTAAAATTATTTCTTGTCGACTGTTTGGTTTGGTGTATTAAAGGTTTTGAAAGAGCAACTCTGTCTTTATACATGCTTATCCATGTATTAAAATTATGGTATTGCTAATACCATTGTTTGCTATGTATAAGAATAGTACCGAATTGTAACGACCCGCAGTTGCTATGTGACTTGTCGGGGTTCCTATGTTATTAATTGCTATGTGACTTGCTAGGACAGTTGGTTCGGGTCCGTAGAGGTTTCGGAATAAGATGAGACACTTAATCTCAAGGTTGAAAGCTTAAGTTGAAATGGTTTACCGGATATCGACTTGTATGTAAACGACTCCGAAATAGAGTTTTGATAGTTTTGTTAGCTCCGTTGGGTGATTATAGACTTAGGAGTGTATCCGAATTGTGAATTAGAGGTCAGTAATTGAATTAGACTTGAAATGGCGAAAGTTAAAAAAATATTAAGTTTGACCGAGAGTGGACTTTGTGATTATCGGGCTCGGATTGGGTTTCTGGAAGTTGGAGTAGGTCTGTGGTATCAATTGTGACTTCTGTGCAAAATTTTAGGTCAATCAGACGTCATTTGATAGGTTTCAGCATCGAATATAGAAGTTGGAAGTTCAAAAGTTCATTAGGCTTGAATCGATACGCGATCCGTGATTTTAGCATTGTTTGATATGGTTTTAAGGCTCGACTAAGTTTGTATCGTATTTTAGGACTTGTTGATTTATTTGGTTGAGGTCCCGGGGCCTCGTGTTGGTTTCGGATGGTTAACGGATCGAATTTGGAGTTTGGGAGATTGATGAAGCACATGGTCTGGTGCGATCGCACCTGCGAAGGTTTTGATCACAGGTGCGAAGCCGCATATGCGGGCCAGCCTCAGAAGCGGCCGGGAGTGGAACTAGGCAGTGCTCGCAGGTGCGAAGAACTTGCCAGCACCTGTGAAGTCGCAAGTGAGAAGTGATGAGCGCAGAAGTGGAAATGGAAAAGTGAGATGGCATCGCATAAGTGGTAGTGTGCTCGCAGACGCAAGTCCGCATGCATGAAATTTTGGTCCACAGGCGTGAAGCCAATCGGCATCGCATAAGCGGTAGTGTGCTCACAGACATGAGTCCGCATGCATGAAATTTTGGTCCACATGCGCGAAGCCAATCGCAGGTGCAGATGCCTTGGTTGCACCCGCAAAGCCGCAGGTGCAGGTAAGTTGTCGCATGTGAGAAAAGCCTACGCAGTGTATTAAATCGAGGGTTCCGTAATGTTTTCATCATTTTGGACATTACAAGTTCGGGATTAGACGATGTTTGAAAGGGATTTCGAAGGGAAGTCACTTGTGGTTATTTTTACTCAATAATTATGTTTTCCCATTGATTTTCCTACCTAGATTGTGTGCTTTTGAGGTGTGATTTGGAGTTTAAGGCTAGGGATTGGAGAATTTAAATTGGGGATTTGAGTGACGATTTGGTGTCGGATTTTGGTAAGTTTGGTATGGTTGGACTCGTGGTTGAATGGGCTTCCGAATTTTGTGAATTTTGTTTTATTCTGAAACGTGGACCCGGGGGAGGCTTTTGAGTTTACTTTTTAACTTTTGGTTAAGAACTTAGCATTTTCTTATGAAATTGATTCCTTTGGCTCGTGTTGATTGTATCGAATTGTTTATGGCTAGATTAGAGGCATTTCGAGGTCATTTCGCAAGGCAAGGGCTTGTTGGAGTAGAGTTTTACACCGTTTGAGGTAAGTAACACTTCTAATCTTGGTTCTGAGGATATGAAACTCCGAAGTTTCATGCTATATGATTTATATTGAGGTGACGCGCATGCTAAGTGACGGGCGTGTGGACGTGCATCGTAAAAATTGTGATTTAGCCGATTCCCTGGAACTGCATAGCTATTTTATCTGAATATTTTGTTGTACTCTATGTGTTAGAGCACTTGCGATGTGACTCATGCTAGAATTCGTGTTTAGGCTATATGCTGGTACTATTGGGACCAATAGTGATCGTTCTTTGCTGTTGAGTTATCTGCTTAATTGCAGTTGTATACTCGGTCAGATTCATCACTACGGGTCATAGCTCAGTCTCTGTTCTTATATATTATCACATCTCGTATCATTTATTAGGGTTGCTTAGCATGAGTGTTGTGAGCCCGTGAGATTGGAGAGATTGGTGATTGAGTTGGGGCCTGAGTGTTGTGCTATGAGTGATGTGAGCCTGAGAGACTGGAGAGTGTTGTGAGCCTGAGTAACTGGAGAATTGGTACTATATGTGTGTGAGTATGTGTGTGGATCGAGTTGCACGCCGCAACAAGCCTTATGGCTATATATATGTGGATTGAGGTACACGCCGCAATATATATATGCGGATTGGGTTGCGCTCCGCAATGGGCCTTATGGCTATATATGTATCGGGCTACACGTTGCAGCAGGTACCGTACAGTACCGAGTGACTGAGTGTGAGGAGCGAGAATTAAGACTGACAGATTAAGTGCTTTGAGAGTGCGAGTACTTGGGATTTCACTGTGTTGCATCACATACGGTTTTCACATTGGCATGTAGCAATAGAGGCGTCATACTCTTCTTATCAGTCACTCGGAGTTGGTTGTACTCACGCTACACCCTGCACTTCGTGTGCAAATCCAGGTGTTTTCGGGTGTGGCGGTTGTTGATTCCTAACAGTTCATCAGTTCGGAGATCATCGAGGTAGTTTCCTTGGCGTCCGCAATTCTTGACTCTCCTCCTTTTATCTTTCAGTCTTGTTTATATTCTTCTACTTTCCTAGATAGTGTTCCATTGGTTAGACCGTGTTGTTATGTAGATGCTCATGTACTCCGTGACACCCGGATCTTTTGGGAGAATTTTGAACTGAGTTACAATGTTTATATTCAGTTTTTACGAGATTCTCACTTATTTAAATTTATTTCAATATATTTGGAATTTAATAATGTAGATTGTGTGAGATGTCGGCTTGCCTAGTACCATGATAGGCGTCATCACGACATGTTAGAGTTTTGGGTCGTGACACGAATAAGGTGTATAACTAATACAAGCTTTAGTTATATATAGGTTGAAAAATACTACTCCCCCCATTTCAATTTATGTGAACCTATTTTTTTTTTTAGTCCGTGCCAAAAAGAATGATTTAATTTCATATTTTAAAATAATTTATCATTATGCAATGATTTATAACCACACAAAATATATGTGTCTCATTTTACAGCACAAGTTCAAAAGTTTTTTTTTTTTCTTAATCTCTATAACCAATCAAATAGATTCCACAAATTAAAACAAAGAGAGAGTACCAAACAAAATATTACAGTACATAATACTAAAAGCTAATATATAAATTATTTTTCTTAATACATCTTACCCAAGACTCCTTAAATCAGAAGTGGGAACACAGAGCACGCCCATCAATGCTTTCGTCTTTTACACTTTCGTTGGAATTGCCGAGGTTTACACGGCTGAGAAAATCCGACGACTGTCATTTTGACATTAAGTTTTCTCATCATGGATAATGACCTGCCAAGCATTTTCTGATATTCATTTAGCGTTAACAATTTCTGATGTGTTGCTCTGGAGAAAGAGACACTTAGACACGGATACAGATGGGTGGATATTCAATTCAATTGATTCATCATCTCATTAATTAGTTGTTACGTACATTTTCTTGTCCTGCATAATTAGTTGAAACATGTGATGACAAATTTGAGAAATGGGAAAGATGGATAGAAAATAACTAGCTAGACACGAAGGAATGGGAAGAAATGTGTTGACTATACTGATACTAGGTCTAGCTATATTAGGTGAAGTAACATTGACGTTGTTTTGGATTGAGAATATGGGATATGGCAGTGTTAGGAGTTAGGACGAAACATATATATACAAAAGACGTAAGATTGGACGAGAAAAATGGGTGGCGCTGGCAGTCAAGCCGTCATGATAAGTCGATGACATTGGTGTTGATTGCTATCAAAGGTAGCCACTGACATATGCCAGGATTTGCACTAGCGATATCGATTTATTGTCACAGTTTGACTTGTATAATTGTATATTTGGACCTGTAAAATCTAAACTTTACTTCTTTTTTAATGTTATTTAGGTTTTATTTTTATAGTGGTACCAGCGTATTTTATATATATATATATACACACGTTAGCATTGTATATATCTTTTATTTTTCTTTTATGTTCCTAGCAGCACCCTAACAACACATTAATAGGAGGGGTTTTATTGTCTTTTTATCCAAAAACTAAAGCAGGACTGATTTTCTAAAATGTCATGGTGCAAATTTTTGAAATAACCATATTCCTTACAGAGTTTTTCAAGGCAATAAATATTTATTAAGTAATAAAGCCAAAATAGAGTTGCATCATAAAAATATCCATATCCTCCAAATAAAGCATCACAACAAAGAATAGAACCTAATAAGAAAGATTGGAATTTGGAATTCCAAGTTACACCAGTTGCATACTATAAACCTATTCGAGCAAGAAAATGAGTTGCTTTATTAGCATCCAGTCTAGTCCAATGGAAGAACAAATTATGGAATTGATTCTTCAAAGACAAATAATCCCCAATAACAATACTAATTCAGACAAATTAAGCACGATTGAATTAAGAGCAGTAAGCACCTCTTTGACAATCAGATTCAACAATCACCTTATCAATATATAAGCTCATGAGAGTGTCACGACCCGGAATCCCAACCTCGCTGTTGTGATGGCGCTTAACATCCACTTGCTAGGCAAGCGAACGTGAGATAATTAATTAGCCAAATTTTAACAGTTTAAAACAAGGTGATTATAAATAGCGAGAGATATGAATTCAAGCTAATACAACGCCAGTATAATTCATGTAATAACATCTAATCCCAAGGATCCAGAGTCACGAATACACGAGCTACTGGAAGTGCTACAAACAGAGTCTGAAATAAATACATTTGTTTCGAATGAAATGAAAAGTAAAAGAGGAAAGAGGAAGGGGACTCCAAAGTCTGCGGACGCCAGCAGATCTACCTCAAGTCTCTATATGCAATGATCCAAGCTGACGCACCTCGTGCACCACTGGGACCAATATCAAAATCTGCACAAAAAGTAGAGAAGTGTAGTATAAGTACAACTGACCCAATGTACTCCGTAAGTGTCGGGCCTAATCTTGAAGAGGTAATGATGAGGCTATGACAGAACACTCACGTAATTCAACCAGTACAAACATGTATATATGTACAAAAGCAATAAAACAGAGATGTAACAATGTACAATCGGGAGGGGACATGCAAAAGGGGAAAATGATACGATAACTACAATAGGTATGATAACACAAGATAGCCAAATAAATCGTCAACCAATGAGGACATATAAACATACGGTATGAAGATGGCACGGCATCACCCTTCGTGCTTTTACTCTCATCCTTACCATGAAATGATGACATAAGTAAAATGAAATGGCATGGCATCACCCTTTGTGCTTTACTCTCGACTTGCCCATGTAATAATGAATTATTGATATAGATGGCATGACATCACCCTTCATGCTTTTACTCTCAATCTCATCATGTAACAATGAATAGGTGATATAGAAGGCATGACATCACCCTTCGTGCTTTAATTCTCTTCCTCACTATGTATTAATCAATAATGAGATAATGAAATGGCACGACATCACCCTTCGTGCTTTAACATTCTCCCTTACCATGTAGTAAAGACAATATAAATTCAGGAGATAAATAGTGCGGATAATGTGCTTTACGTCCAATATGATTCCAAGATACCAAATCTCAACTTCCAAAAATACTCAACCATTACCAACTAAGCATTAATTACAGAAGGAATGATCAAATAAGTAATAATCTAATTTAAGCATGGATATCATAAATAAATAAGCAATAAATCATAGGGAAACAAGTTCTACCCGCATGCTTTATCCCACAATAACTCATAAATGCTCGTCACCTCACATATATGTTGTACCCACACGTTAATCACGTAGCAAATAGGCAAACAAGTCCTAATCTCTCAAGTCAAGGTTAACCACGACATTTATCTCGCTCCACAATCAAATCAAAACTCAACCGGGGCCTTTCCTCTAAAATACGCCTCCAAACCAATCGAATCTAACTAAATATAGTTCAAACAATCTAAAATAAGCTTTAGCAACTACCCATGAGTGAAAGAGGTTCAATTTAGATCATAATTGAAAAAGTCAACAAAAGTCAACCCCTGGGCTCGCTTGGTCAAAATTGATATCCGGACCAAAATCCGAATACCCATTCACCTCCGAGCCGGGTTATGTAATTTGTTTCGAAATCCGACCTCAATTCGAGGTCTAAATTCTAAATTTACAAAAATTCCTAATTCTACCCAAATCCCTAATTTCTACCATAAAAATCCTAGATTTGATGTTGAAAACTTATTAAATGTAACGGGTAATTGAAAAAATAAATAGATTAAAGTCACTTACCAATGAATTTAGGAATAAAATCTCTTGGAAAAATTGCCTCTAAGGTGTTTAGGGTTGAGAGTTTGAAAGAAATGAGCTAAATTCCATTTTTTTGCCTCTTTTGTCCAGGCGCAGATGTCGGAATTGCGACCTTGGGTTCGCAATTGCGAACCCCGCAAATGCAAAAAAGTCCTCGCAAATATGAAGATTCCACATCTCTGCTGCCATGGCAAATGCGATGGTTTTGTTCGCAAATGCGAACTTGGACTTCCGCAATTGCGACCACTTTGATTGCAAATGCGAACCATTTTCCCCCAGCACTTCATCGCAAATCCAGTTTCCATCCTAGACCGACAAATCCGCAAGCTACGAAATAAGGAGGTAGCTTCCGTGAAGGTTTTATGGAGGAGCAAGAATGTAGAAGAGATGACGTGGGAATCGGAGGGAGAAATGAAGTCTAAATACCCCTACCTATTTCAAATTAAAGATATGGTTCGAGATGGGACGCTAAAATATAGCTCTATTTAGGCTAGCAGGTCATCAGGTAAGCTTTTATTTTTCACTTTTAATATTTATGATTTACGGTCGGTGAGGAAAATTGTTGATATTTATAAAGATTGGCCATGTGTGGCATGCATAGTATGTTTTCTGGCTGCGTGCAGGTTGGTTTTAACCTAGTGTA